>OMOW01051062.1:2129-12777 GCA_900312555.1 Lamprogrammus exutus
CATTAGCATTCATAGACAAAGGGACTCCTGGGAGGAAGCCCTGTGGATTTCAAGGTGATACATTAAATCTAAAAAGTTCAAATATTCACTTCTGCTCCTCATCTGCATATTGAGCTGGAAAGCAACTAAGTACAGGTTCTTTGGTCTTTCTTCTTTGGTCTCAATTTTCAACTTAATTCTACAAAACTCTACTAAATTAGAAAACAAATATTGTAGTCTAGAAAATCTTGAAAAGAAAAAGAAAAAAATGCTTGAAAATTCTTCTTCACTTGTTTAAAAATAAAGTAAAATTTTTAAAAATCTGCGAGGGAAGAAACTGTGCAGGACAATCAAATGAGTAAGAAACTCACTTGATTGTCCTTCACAGTTACTTTATACACCACAAACGAGAAAACCCCCCAATCTAAAATAAATTTGTGAATCGAGTAAGTTCTACCAGATTAGAAAGTGAGAGTTAGATTGTCTCTTGTTGCCCATTCTGAAGCAGATCCCAATGCTCCAGCAATAGCAGCTCTTTTCTCACAGGCTTCCAGTTGCGTTTCTGGATTCTTGGATGGGCAGATACTGAGCCAAGTCTTTAAAGCTTCCCCTCAAACGATCACAATATCTCAGTCTGCGTTGGCTCCCATCAATGTCTAACACACAGCAAAACATTAAAAAAGATGTTTCCATTCTCATCTGTAATTTAAGCATTGCGCTGTGTTGTATTGTATCCCTGGTGTCATTGTTCTTTACACAAATGCTTTTGTTTGCTGGCTGTCATCGTGCTGTATTATTTAAAGGTAGAACAAACAGAAAGCCTTCCCTGTCTTCTTCTCCTCTTCCTAATTCGTTTCTACATTGGCTACCACAGGGATCAATTTCACCACTGTACACCCAGATCAGATAGGAAACACGTGCGTGCACATGCACATTAACTCAGATGGTGGTTGTAGACTCGAAGGAGAACATTCTTTGGGTGCATGCTTCACTCCGTGTCCCTACCAAGAAACTTCTATTTAGGGCTGGCCTTCACTGTCGTATACTTATTGTTGTTTTGTTGCTACTCGAGTACCAGTAGCTTGACAGACAGTAGACCTAGAAGTATGTAGAAGTGGTAAATACCATGTTGTGAACAATAAGTGAGGAGGAAATCTTTACTGTCATTGCACAAGTGGATCGGCCATTCCACCAGCCAGCACGCGGTGTTTGTGCATGATAAAATTTTACTTCACGGTTCCACCAGGCACGCCCACTTCAGTGTTTGGCCACTTGTGGTGAGGTGTGAAAATTAGGATGGGCTACATTTCTCTTTCAAGCCCATTGTTTTCTATCCAACGCTGTTTGTACTCTGCGGAGAGAGCTGAAAGTGAAACTGTGCGCTGTTATCCCCGCTTATATCACCGCTTATATCATCGCTTATATCACCGCTGATATCATCGCTTATATCCCTGTTTATATCACCGTTTATAATCGTGTGGAGAGTTCAAAAACACACAGTAAACACAGAATTACTGTTAACATGAAGGTTTGTGCCATTCCTCTTGTGTATATGATAAACCGCATTGAGCTCAAGGCTTGTATTTTACCGCCGATGGTAACTGATGCACTGTTCCGTAGCATTGCTGTTCATTGCTTACAGTGTTTATTCAAGTTCATTCAGAACTTGAATAACTTGAATAAACACTGGACTGTGAAGGTAGTAATTACCTTCGTTTGTTTGCAATACAAATGTTTACTGTTGTTACTATCTTTCAAGCATGTAATCACACACACACAACACATTTAGTCCATTTGTGCTATACCATGACCATGCCTTCAATTACATTAGTAGCTATGAATGTAACAGCAAAGCTCAGGGCCAGGTCTGCTTCTACTCCAGTCCAATTAAGGCGATAAATTGCTGCTTTTGAAACATCATGTAAACTCCATAATCAGATTGAAATCAGCAATCAAAGGTTTAATTTGCGTAACCTCAATTATGTGATTACAAGTTTATTTACTTACAAATTGGATTATTGTGTGCATGTAAACATACTGACTGAGAGGAGATGATTTTTGACGACTATTAAACTTACTTTGAAACTTTCTGATTTACTTTTCAAAGAAGGGCTTATGAATTAACACCTCAGCTTTAATAACATTTTAAAAACCCCTTCATCTAATTGAAAAGAACATAAATGATGATGAGGACTAAATGATGGGCTTGGAGACACATTTGAGTCTCAAATTAATTTAAATGCTCCATGACATGCCCAGAGGTTCTGGGTCATTTCTTCTTCTTTTTTAACCTCCTTGACTCCCCTCCTCTGTCTCTGCTTTACCTGCTATATAAATACACGCTAAAAATGCTACAAATGAAAGGATTGTGAACATTTTGAAACAGCAAAAGATAAATGTTTTAAGCAAAGCTTTGACACATAAAACATGTCTCCATAAGATAAGACACAGTTATGGAACACCTGGAGTAGCTTACACACTATACTATACTGAAAATGTAAAGATGTTAAGCACTCCAATCACCTTTTGGCATTATCTCTCAAAGCTACAGTACATTTAAACCACAAGGTCCTACTGATCCAATCCCAATTCAAGCTGCAACAAGTGGTCTAATCTTTCTTCACCATCTTGAATATAATTAAGTCCCTACAGACATCAGAAAGAAGGCTTGTATAATTATTTCGGTCTTGTTTGCTTCCATCTGAGTATTTTCTTTACTTCTGCCTCGGAAACTAAAACTTCATATGCACATGTGTTGTTTCGGGTCTAAACCATGTAAACACAAGTATCAGATATGGTTCAGTTAAAAAGAAAATGTACAGAGGCTGTCAAAAAATGAGACATAGAGGATTTTCACCAGAGATCTGTTTATCACAGATAACACAAATGTAGTCTAAGGGACTTTGTATACTTTCAACAGAATATACCTATACTTTTCTACACACATACGCGGTCCAGGGTACATTTCACCACTTTATCGCAGTCCTAACACATAGATAGGAACAGACTCAACACTTGCATTCACATTCAGAAACAATTTGTTATTTCCAGTTCCTCCAACCTGCACGTTAAATGCATTTTTATGGAAACCATTTCCCTATCAGACAAGGCACAGTTCAGTCATTTGTATCACACGGTTACTGTAACATGTAATTAGACAAGAAGAACAGGTGATATATAAGAACATAAAGTGTGTATCCAAATATTACATTGCCAGTGAGCTTCTTGCATGATTTCATGCATGTCTGTCACTCCATTTTGCAGATGGGTGTAAAAAGCCTTCAGAGACCTGAGGGTGACACAGGCGGTGATGCAACCGCACATATTCATTTCTGTGTCCTGCCCTGTGTGTTTTCAAGCTTTCTGTACAAACAATTGCAATACTGAGGTAAGACAAGGAAAGCTTTGTGCAACGCCGTGACAGAGTGAGAACGAAACACTAAAAGACTTTGATGATTCATACCAACAGTTGTCCTCACCCGTTTGGGCGCTGTGAATTGTGAAATGTAAGAAAGCAACAAGGGAAATAAACAAAGTTCTTTACTGAACTTTATGACAGTGGGCTATGACATGGTTTGTCTGCACCGGTGTTTCCGAGACAAAAGGACTTGATGTTCAGTTCTTTTGACTTTGGGATGTATCTGCTGTGATATTTCCACCATTTTGTTTCCTTATCCATTCATGCAGTAATCGAGAGAAGAGTCTTAATAACATTACTGATGGCCGCCTGCTGCCATAGAGTGGGGTTGGGTGGGGGGTGGTGTATCTGCATGTATTTCAAATTTCAATTCGATAACAGCTCACTTCAGGAGAGAAGAGGGTTGTTAACAGGAATTCTTTGTGCTTTTGTAATCTCCATACAATTGATTGCCAATCACTGGTGGAGTGGCAGAGGTGGAGAATTACAGATTTTGTTAGATGCAACCCTGGCCGATTTGGAACAGGCCTGCCTGCCACCTTCCAACTCTCCTGCAGGCATTTCGATTGAAGCTTTCTTGAAAACATACTTTACGCAATCCTCAGACTGAGGTGAGGTCGCATCTTGGGAAGAAGCATCAATAAGCTCCGGCATCCATCCAACAAGTCAAAGAAGAGGCCCAGCAGCTGCATTGTCTCAGCCAAAGAGGAAGACCCAGACATCAAGCAGTGAAACAATGACATGCGCTGTGATGTTGGAGCTCCACTATCTGTGAGCTCGGCAGCTAAGAAAACAAACTGTCCTTCCTGCTGCTGTCCATGTCTGAGCCCTCGATGTCCCCTGTGCCTGGTGTGGTGGCTTTCTGGCAGCCGGTGGTGCAGTACAAAACCTCCCAAGGGAACGTCAGCTTCGTTGTCTGACTCGTCGATGTTTGGATGTCAGAGACGATGCTGCTGTTGGGCCTGTCCTCATCTGCGTCCGAGCAGTTGCACTCATGTTCATAGCTTATCATACATTCTTCAGTGTCCACAACGCCATTAGTGGTTGTGGGCACAATGTTTCAGTTCAACAGAAAAAAGTAGCCTAACTTAGGTGTGCCACTGAGCCAGCATGCACATCATCAGGATGGTGGCATTGGCACACCTCAATGTAATGCAGCCATTGTTAATATTATTATATGAATATATATGTGTTTGAAAATCCAAAAAGGTCCATCATAATAATTTCAAAATCAGTTCAAAATAAAGATGAATAGCCTAAATGTTGTGTGAATGAACTCACTCCTCCCACCTTCTCTCCCCAAATGTGTTCTACACTAACAGATGTTGAAAATGTTCAGCTTATTAAATCATTTATTAACCAGCCTCGTGCCATGAATTATTCATTTAGACAGCATAATTTCATGTATGATATATAGCTGACATTATTACTATATTAATATTATTATATTAGCATTAAAGTATAAATTATTAAGAAATTTATGGGTTATAGTCATGACTTTGAATTTGCTATGACTTGATGACTTGTTCCAGGGCAGTCACATCCCATATTAATATTATTATCAATTTTTACTTTTCATTGAATTTGGCCCAACACATGACCGTTTAGATGACAGCTGCATTGGCAGGTATCTGACCCAGTTCAGATGTATTTCTGGTGGTGTAAATGTAGCCAATGACCTGAGCAGAGATAAGCCCAACCAACAGCAGGTGAGAGAGGGGATTGGGGTGGTGACGCAGATACTGTAGATGGCAAAATAGCTGAAAATATGTTTAAAACATTAAGTGTGCATCGACGAGGTAGTATTACTGAGACACACACACCCACACAAACACACACTCACACCCACACAAACACACACGCTATATAGACTGCATAGTTTATAAGGCTTACAGGCCCTGGGGCCTCACTCTCAGGCCCCTCAACTGGATGACAACAAACCTGCCTCTCTGATTTATGGAAATGCAGATGGGCTTTTATTATGCCTCCTCCTGACACACACGCACGCACACGCACACACACACACACACACACACACATCCTTCTACATTCACCGGTAGGTTCAGCTAGAGGAAGGACAAAGGAGGGTCAAATACTGTAAGAAAAGTGTCAACTCTGCAATGATTAAATTATGGGCTGTTTTGTGTGTTTGTGTGTGTGTGAGCTGTGTGGGTTGCGAGTATGCTAAGACATTTTGATACATAATAGCTTTAATTAACATGTGCAAAGATATGATAAATTATACAGCAATTTAAGCAGTAAACAATTTGTGAGTGATTGTATTCAGACCAGTGTGTGTGTGTGTGTGTGTGTGAATATTCGTGTTGTGGGCTTGTATGTATGGGTGTGTGGTCCAGTGTGTGTTTACTCTTTTTGATTGTGTTTTTTTAACTAGTCTTTTATGTGACTTAGTGTGACTGCATGACTCCATGCATGCCTGATGAAAATGCTTTTCTGGCAGCAAAAATATAGAAACACACCCGACAAAGCCACACAGGAAAATAGTGTGTGTTGGGGAAACGATCATAAGTGTTACAAATCCAAATGAGATAATATGTGCACGTCTCTTTAAGTAGAATATTCATACCTCTCAATTCCTTTGTGTTAAAGCAGAGGAGGATCATGATCAGTCTTATATGAGGAAGAGGAAATGGGAAAAGATAATGTGATAAAGGAAAAGCAGGAAGGAGAGAAACAAGAAGAGCAGAGTTACACAGTTCTATGTCTATCAAAAACACACACACACACACACACAGACGTGGGTTGGTCCACGCACTTCTGAGATGAAAACACATCATTCATTTGCTCTTTCAGTAGCGACGCCTCTGCCAGCTCCTCATCACTCTCCAACACTTAACTCTCAGAGCTCTCATCTTCCTCCTCCTCCTCCTCCTTTTCCTCTCTCATTGCCTTTTTCTCCTCCTCTTTTTATGCTCTTCACTATCTATCAGCTCCCTCCTTTCTCCATTTTTGCTTCAATTTCTTTTCTCTCCCCTCCCTCTCCAGAGTGCTCTTCATCCCCCAGTCCTCCGTATCCTCCCACATCCTCCCTCCCTTCTCTCATCTCATCCCTGCATCCCCACCCCTCAGCGTTTAGTGATTAATGTGAGTTTTAATTGTCATGCTCACTTTTATGCTCATTAAAGTGTATTATGCAGCAGTTAGGGTATTAAAGTTCAGTGAGAAATTTCATGCATACTGATGAGAATGCAAATGAGCCCAGCGTGAAAGATAGTAAGGTTTGAGTTGTGTGTGTGTGTGTGTGTGTGTGTGTGTGTGTGTCTGATTATCCCCAGGAGTGCGCAAAAGTGTCATTATCACCCACAGTAGCCATCTTAGCTGAGATGAGTCCATCTATAGAAATTGTGTTAATGGGAGTCCTAAAGAATTTGTTATGGCTGAATATCTGAATAGTACCAAACAGGAGATATGTTTCACAGAGCTTTATTCAGTAAAGGACAACGCCAGCTTATAGAAGTCACCTTATTTCATACGCAGCAAACTGCACACTGATGTTAACAATGGATGTGCAGAATAAAACCATGAATATTCAAATGTAATTATGAAGGTAAAGCAAGGATGTCTGCTATCAGATTGGAGATAATGCACTGTATGTGGTGCAAATAAGATTGAAAGGGGTGTTAATCGTTTTGAGCAGGTATATTTGCTTTATTTCAGTGCATGTATGAAGATGTGCCCAGAAGCTTAACATTCTGAAGTCTAAAGTCATTAATGCAATTTTACGTTTTAATTGATCTTTCATTGAATTTCCCCTTTGGATTTTATTTGTCAGCTAAAAGGCTTTATTTTCTATAAATGTTTTTTTTTTAATTATCTCTAGAAAAAATATAGAAATATAATCTAAAGAGTAGAATATAATTCCCTCCCTTATTTCTCATGAATAAAGATTTTGAAATACTATGATAAAATAAATGATTGATTCTGTAACATTCTTGGTTTTCTACTTGATTAAAAAAATGTTTTAAATGAAAAAAACCCTCAAAACTTCTGCTTCACTCAAATGTAATCTGATTTAACGTTTTACTAAGTCATTCACAGTCAATCAGTAAACAACAAATGAAACCTCAAAAGGGGCATTGTGCTGTTTTCAAGCCTAGCTTGGCAGAAATGTCCAGGTCTTCACAAGACCAAATTTGTCATCCTGTACAGCATTTGACAATTAAAAAAAAAAGCCAAATTCAAAGAAAAGTGAAACTGCAAAAATGACTTTAGACCCCCGAGGGTTAAGATTTTGTAAAAACTCGCTTTTGAGGAACAAAGGATTTTTCTGCAATCATTGCATTATTATGAAACTGAAGAGTAAAGGTGGCCATTGTTTATTCAGCTTGGTATCTTGTTTAAATTATGGCAAAAGATGTTAAGAATCCTATTTTTAGAGCATAATGAGGTGCTGAAATTTAAATTGAATACAATGAAATAGAAATGTAACCTCCTGCTTAAAAGATGGAGATACAATCAGTTGTCAAAGGTGTGTGTGTGTGTGCGCGTGTACGTGTGTTGACTTCCCTCAGCCCACCTACTGTTACCACCATGCTGAGAGAAAAGGCTCAGTCATTACTGTGCTTCCGTTGCGCTGTCTGCAGGGTAAAATGAGACAATAGTAAAGATTTTCAACCGGGGGGCCTAAATCATTTACACAGCATGGAGTAACTGTGTTAAAATGAGGATGTTGGTGACCAGCAGGTGGTACTGTTACTAGAAATGGAAAAGAGAACAAGAGAGATAATGTCATTGCAATGATTTTCATGACAATTAATGACTTTGGTGATACTGTGATAATCCATGAGAAAAGGGAGTTTGAAATCAGGCTCAAACTATGTTTTGATGAGCAGAAAGAGAGAAACTTGTGATATGAAATACAAATTGATGGACTGACTTATGACTTGTGACTCTGTTGAAACTCACATGAACCAAGCACCACCTCTGAGCAAAAACAAGGCCCTTTCAAACATTGTTCCCTGTAAATTACTGGGATAACCTTTCAGGCACCGCTACTGATTTTCAGTATTCATACATGCAGGTACATTCAGGAACATTGCTGTCTTGTGCCTTTTCACACATGCCATGCCAATGCCGGAATAGATGGGGCAAGGAACATTATTATTATCACCATGCCATGCTCACGTAGAATTCCTGTTATTTTGTCGTACTCTGTAGCATCTCTTACAAATTACCCATGAGGCAAGGCAACTGTCGCAGATTCAAATACGTCATCAGCAGAGTCTTGTGATTGGTTTGCGTGAGAGCATTTTTCGTCAGACAGTCGTAACCCTTTATGTGTGCTTCCCTGCAATGTTACTGCTTTCATTCACAACAAAGCCCCACAGGCATTTTCCCTGGAATGATTAGCCCCTTCCACACATGCAGTCTTTCCCTGAAATGTTCAGGGAAGCTTCCTGCATAGGGTCATATGTGAATGGGAGCAGGGATCAAAATTCAGGGAAATCTGTACCTCCAATTTCCCATCTCAAGACCATGTATCATTCCAGGGAAAATGTAAGGCTGTGGTGTGAATGGAAGCAGTAACATTGCAGGGAAGCGCACATCAGGGGCCCGTTAAGGCCCATCTATTGCCCATCTATTCCTGCATTGTCATGGCATGTGTGAAAAGGCGTAAGATGACAATGTTCCTGAAAGTAGCTGCATGTGTGACTGTTGAAAATCAGTAGCGGTGCCTGAAAGGTTATCACAGTAATTTACAGGAGACTATGTTTGAAAGGGGCTATATATGGTCTTGAGGTGGGAAATTGGAAGTACAGATTTCCCTGAGTATCGATCCCTGCTCCCATTCACACATGACCCCATGCAGCCAAAGACTGCATGTGTGAATGAGGCTTAAGTAGCATCTCACCAACAACCCACCAACCACCAAAAGTCACAGAAAAAACTCATGCATCCATGGTATATTCACAAATTTAACTGTGTACATGGCTGCAGTCTGCAAAAAATCACTGATCTGACTGTATATACGCAAAATTCTATACATACACATTTCTATATTTATAGTTATATCAATACAACTTTAAATTTAGTCCACATATTTGCTACATAGGATTATAACCACACAGCTGTGAAATATTTAGTGTGCACATATTGAGGTATAAAGTTACACAGATAAAATGGAAATATAATTATAAATTCTGCTGTGCAGTATTTGCATTAGCTTGATATGCACTAACTAACAGAACATTACCTGGCACCAGTGTAGAGCACATATTGGACCTTACTTGAAAAAAAAAGCAAACAGGTGTGTGTCCCATGATAGACTATCAATAGCTGACATCTGGTTTGGATTCGATTACAGGTCTGGATGTGGTGGTCAGAAATGCATTTTCAGATAGGAGCTATATTTATCCAGACATAGCCGGGTGCCCAGTTGGGCTTCACATATGCAACTCTCACGTTCATCTAGTTCAGACTGTGCTGATTCTGAACAGTTTTAATGTATCTTTAACAGCTACAGAGTTTGGTCCACAGCACCATTATTTTTTCCCCCACCTAAGATTTGACAACAAGGAGGTTCAGTCTAGAAGTCTGTAGCCAATACTGAAGAAATAGGAGGAACCCTCCCTGAAGAGAACAAAACGTACAGACATTCAAATTTTATACATTTTTAGGGTAAATTTATGGTTAGGGGTAGGGGTTATGTTACCTGAATGTACAACTATACGACCATTGTTGTGCAAAACTGAGAGAGAAGTATGACAAGTCTGTGTCACGTGATAGCGATTGATCAATGACATCCAACGCATCCACAAAAGTTCTGCCATTATCAAATTCTTGATTTCCGTTAAGATCTCTGTAACCAATAAAGATAAAGATATAATTCAAATGAGTATGGGCGAGTTTTCAAGTTCAAGGGGTAAGATGTTAATGGTTATTTTCTGATTACCACCATGCCTATATGTACTTGTACACAATGTCGACTTGCACCTCAAAATCTAAATCTTCACATCAAATCTATATCCTGGGAGTTTGTATTTATGGTAAAGGAATCAGATTATAAAAGCCAAATGTTTCTATGATTCTCTGTGTTGTGACTTTGCCTCTGGGATTAATAGAGCACTCCATCTATCTATCTATCTATCTATCTATCTATCTATCTATCTATCTATCTATCTATCTATCTATCTACAGATGTGGCTAGAAGTGTTGGTGCCCTTAAAATAAAAACAAAAAAAAACAATTTTCTCTGTAATTAGTTGAAAATGACAAAAGTAATTGTTGATT
>OMOW01051198.1:5489-17354 GCA_900312555.1 Lamprogrammus exutus
CCTTCTCTTGCCAAATCCCCAATCACCTATCACTTTGAGTTATCTACTGCCTGAAGAACACTTGCCTCTAGCAGGCTATTCAGTCCTGAGTTTTCATGGACACTAGGGTGTTCAAAAGGCCTACTTGAAATGCTGCCCCCCCCCAAAGTCGGAATTTTAAAATTATTTTAGTATGCTGTAAAAATCTCTACGACATCATGGAATATTTCAAATCATTAGTATCTTGGTTCTTAAATTTGATTTGAGCAGCACTTTATTTAAACAAATCAAATGTTGCTTTATGGTTCTTTGAGTTATACATGGCCATGTATCCAACCGAAGAACCCTTGCAGAACCTTTGTTTTAACGTTGTTTAAGGTTGTTCCACAACTTAGGAGCATGTTTGTAAAAAGAAGCATCAATAATTTTCTTTTGACTTTTTGTCTTGGAGGATCTGAGTGATTGTGAAGGCTTATAAGGTATGAGAGAGTCTGCAATGTAAGCTGTTCCTTTTTAAGCAACATCTAGTCCACTAGCAGACTGTTTTATTGTGGTAGAAGCACCTTCACTCTGTTTCTGCACTCAAGAGCACTCCGTAAATGTCAGTGTCTCACCAGGGAGTGAATGGAGTGGTTACGCCACATAAACCTATTATAAATAAGTAAATAAATAAATATGGCAGACAGACAGAAAGCCAGTCAGAAAAATGCAAGACAAATAGGAATGAGGGAGTTTAGACATATAGGAAATGTGTATTTGAACTGTGTAGTGTTTAGTTTCTAAAACAGATAGATATAACATGTCTGGATTCTCTTACAAGAGAAATTGAGAAGGAAAAGCAGGAAGCAACCTGAACCAACGACAGAAATGGGCTCCAATGTGTAAGGATTAACTGCGATATGGAGACAGATGTTGACAACTGATCACCAGCAGATCCTCATTCATGATTGTAAAGCCGAATGTAAGAAAATGAAGTTAAGTCAACAATTCATTATTTTTGTCTTTAAAAAGAATGAACCAATCTCAATGAAATAAGCAGGCATAGCCTATGCAATTTGATCCAGATCTGACAGTTTCTTATCACACATAAACCAATTAAGTTAATTTATTACTGGTCTTAAATAGTTTCTTCACCCATTCACTTTACAGCAGAATGGTAGTGGTTAAAACTGTTGCCTCACAGCAAGAAGGTTGTGGGTTTGAATCCAGTTTCCACATTTCCCCCATCATAGTAGTTAAGATGGGCCAAATGCAGAGGAAGAATTGGGCAATAAAAAACAAAACTATTAGAACAAGACAACATTTGTCAAGGTATGCACCCTTCTAGTTTCTTCGTGTTTTAAAAATGAACATTTACGGATCAGGGCTTCAGCAAATTAAATATAAAATAGTGGTCCTTCCTGGCTCCTTTGCCTCTCTATTCTTATCCTCCAGCAGACTGTGATTGCACCGTTAGACAAGCAGAACAGAGGTGATTCAGAAATACAGACAGATATCCATAAATGATTCAAAAATACAAGACAGTGGGACATCACACACTCAGTTTCATTTTGCTGCGGGAAAAGACAGAAACAAAGAGGGAAAGACAGCAAACAATGACATCTGACACGCAGAAAGGCTGCAGAAGCATTACATCTACCAACCTTTCAGCCTGGACGGCTAATCCATCCTGCAGTCCAGATTAGGAACTAACTAGATTAAAACCTGGCAATGGATGACACAGCAATGCAGTGCCTCACTGACATTCCCACTATGCACTTCAATGACTGTACATGATCTCACAAACACATCTGTGGACACATGGAGATGCATAAGCCTGATGAACCCTAAATGTGACCTTTAAACAGTCCTGAGTTTTGATGATTTTACCTACGTTGGGCATTTGAGTGTGATATCACTCATTGGATGCCTTTATTCAATGCAGTTTAAGGATCTGACTTGTGAGAGATACTGGGTGACAACCAAATATTTGTAGCAGGCATTAAGACAGATATCTCAGGAGGCATTTATTATTATTACATATTGGTTAAAATTTCTGAATATTAACCAGCACTATTATGTCTACCAAAAAGTGCAGGTTCAAGGTCTCAGGGAATAATCCACTGTAAAAAGCCTCTAAAAAGAGGTGAAATGCCTAAATCCCCCTGAGAGAAAAGCTCTTTTCATTCCTTTGTAGCTTTGCCTAAAAGGACAGAGTGTTGGCTTGTGTGGGCCTTTGTGTTAACTCATTTGTTTCAGCTTAATATTCACAATGCAAGAGTTCACTGGGGGCAGAGGTGGTAAGAGCGGACAGCAGAAAATCTGACTGGAAGAAGAGGTGACCCTGATGGAGCTTCAACACCCTGTAACCTTTGAATCAGCACTAAACCAATTGCACATGTTGAAGACACATTGTCTTCAGCATGTTGCCTAGCAACATTACATCCCTACAGCGTGTGTATGTGTGTGTGTGTATGTGAACATTTTGTGCTGCAAGAGGGATTTCCATGGAAACGACAATTTGTGTGTTAACAGTAGTACAAGCAGACACAACAGCACCGATTTGGCCAGTGAATAAACCACAAAGGCCAATAAATGCACACTGTCTCATACATTCATCTTTGTTTATGACTCATAATCTCCAGGCAGGCCCTGCAGGGACAAATCAACAGATACTAAGCTGTTAAATTGACAAGATCTTATGAAAGAAATCATGACACATTAACATTACTTCCTAAATGTCATGGGTAGGCATAAAATCTAATGCACTGCTCCCATTGTTGCTGTAACTATGCCGCCAACAAGAAGAGAGAATTGCATCAATATAGTGCAGTTGGGAATGAAGCAGGCCATTTTGGCACCATGCATGACTTACTTTGATGCTGGGCGCCATAATGAAGCTCATCATCCTCAACATCAAGTTACTGTACCTCTAGTCTTGTCCTGCTTGCTCTGTGCAGCATGACCCATGATGTTTGTTGTGTCAGAAAGTTGCATTAGAATCACTTCGGGTCTAAAGCTTTCCAATGGTGAAATGGTTTAATATCTACTGATTCCTCATTAAATGTGAATGTTTATTCATAACATCACATCAGAGGTGGATAACACTGTCAACGGGGTAATTCATAAAACACAGCATCAGATTTAATATTGTAAAGCATCACACAACTATGGCTGTCATTCGGTGATTATAATCAACTACTTAATTTAATAATGCATGTTATCGACCATTCTGTCGTCTTAAACCCAAACCATCTCCATATCACAGAGTTTGTGTTTTTCCTAGGTACAAAGTCTACATCTCTTGCTGCACAGGTCTCATGCCCCAACCACACTAACACGGATACATTTGACAAAGCTTTAGGCCTTCGATCCACACTAAAACAGCCTCATTGTGCAGACCTCGAGAATGCTGTCCTGATGCTCCCTCAATAAATACCTGGCATATGTCTCCCAGGCAGCCCATTATGCTGTATCCACAATGATAATTTAAGCAAATGATAAGGTCAGATGTGAATCATCTTCTCAAACATTCAGGCACTAAAGGGAGGCAAATGTGTTTATGATAACCTTCAACGTAGCTGTAGCCATTAACAGCTTCCATTACAGTGCAGAAATGGTAATTCATTAACTCTCGTTGACGAGCTGTGAGAAGCTACAGGCAATAAAGCACCACAGAGAGCAAAAATGAGAAAATAAAACAGCGGAGAAGAAACAACAAATAGAGGAGAGGGGAGAAAAGGAGCGAGAGAAAGCTCTTTTTCACACTTAAATACTAAAAGAAAAATCACCTTATACTGCACTGTATGTTGGACATCACAAAATGAAACAGAATTAGATAAAGCACCTTAATGTGGCCACTTTAAAATCAAATTATGGCATTAAATCTCCAAATACCTCTTGGAATCACATCATCACATATACACAAAAAACGTCACAGGCGGATGTTTCTTGGGGGAAAAAAATCCCCCAAAAAAGACCCTTTTGTAATGCATGACCTAATAATGTAATCTATATCAAATAGCAAATTTCCATACCCGGACACTGAGACCACGTGTTAATGCAAGGCGTAAATGCTCACATTGTGATCAGAGTCCTACACACTGTTGCTGGACTTCAGTCATAACTCTCCAGGAATAAATGCAATGTGTACAGTGGGGACACATCAATGAGATAAAATCCACACAAGAGTTGAAAACCACCTCGTGTCCTGGCTCCACTCACTCTCATAAGGTTATTTTTGAATGGAAGTTGTGACGTGCTGTAAATGGGTACCTGCACCTTGAACAGTGGCAGTCCACACAAAAATGTCATTAGTTATTTTTTTTTAAATGCATGAAGATCCAAGGAGGAACAATGGGATTCAATTGTGTGTTCAATTGCCTTATGAGAATTGACCACAATGCAGGTGGATAAAGAGAATGCATGCTGATTAAAGGTGTAAATGGGGCCTGAGATAGAGAGCTGCACAGGGATGGGGTTATACTGTGGCTTTCCATGGATATCTGCAAGTATGGGGACAAAATTTAAAATGTGGGGGTTCAATGGGGATGAGGATGAACATTACCGTAATTCTGTGGAAGCGGAAATGAAATGTATGTTATCCCCGCAGTAGTGGGGAGTCACATCAGTGGACTGGTGTAAAGGTGTAAATCCATCACTGGGATGGAATCATGATTGCATCATTTCTGACATATTTGAATCAGTAAAACCCAACTTTGACTCACATATCACCCGCTGAGTGAGCTCTCTGCGTCTGCCTGTGCCATGTGCCATGTTCCCTGCGAAGAAGTGTGTTGAGTGTCCTCAATACACAGTCGCAGGTCGCCTGAGCTACACTTATGTTCAGTATTGTCATAGATGTTATACACAGCAGGCCTAACCACACAGGCACGCAGGCACGCAGGCACGCAGGCACGCAGGCACGCAGGCACGCAGGCACGCAGGCACGAAGGCATGCATACACGGGAACAGTATATTGTCCCTGTGCAGCTCTCTAGCCTGAGACTGACCTTATTAAAACTCTTTTCTCCTCTTGACTGTTGTATTGACCTCTGCAATCACTTACAAATGTTGAGCTTCACCATGAATCCAATTTTGTAAACCAGTTATGTGTGTGCTATGGGGTCAAATTCATCTATAGGCTAAAAAGTCTACTGGACTGAATAATTTTTCAGACTGGCAACTCATCTCTCTGATCTGCTCCAATCAGACTCAAGAAACCCTTTGAGATACTGCAGAGATGAAAATCTAAATCAAAAATCTAAATGATCATCAGAGATTTACACCCTTGGTCAAACACTAAGGTGAGATTTCTCAACGTTTAATGTTTTCGTTTTATTTTATTGACTTTATGTTCACATTAATTCATACCTTTATAATGCAGTTTAAACCGCTGTCATCTTACCATCCAAGCAAGTGTACTGAGATCATTTTGTAAGAGTCAATCACACAAACACCAAAGCAGCAGAAAATGGCTGAATCCCATCTCTTTTCTTTAGTAAAAACCAAAAATGTGCACTACCGACATCATCTGCTACAGAGTGAGGTTGAATAGAAAAATTTTGATCCACACACTTCACTTGGTCACAGCAGGGGAAGCTCTGCTCTGCTGCCTCTGACTTTCAAATTTTCAGCCAGACTCAGACTACTCAGTCACATTTCCGTTTTTCAGCGACTATGTTTACATGCACACTATATTCAGGTTATTTGTCTGTACGGCAACTAAGGCAAAAATGCAAGTAAGATACGCACATGGACTGAAATAATAGGCTCCCACTAGTCTACCCGTTGAGGAAATGCTAGCGGAGGTGGCAGTTACTTTACATTAGTCTGACTATGATGGTAACATGCATGCATAAATCCATTTACAACCACACAATCTGGGTCTGTTACTCTGATTTACGCCAATATCGGTCTAATTATCTAATAATGTTAATCAGCTGTTACCTTAATCACAATATAATCAAAGTTTTAATGTGAATGTAAACGTACTGAGTGGGAGTGGAATCCCAAATCATGAAGGAAATCATGGATTTTCAAAAGTATCTATATTATTTTGGACACGTCCTTTGCATTGCCTGTATGCAAATCAAATTGTAGCCAAACATTCCCTTCAGAACTGTGCAAGTTTATACACCCCGCCATGCCTAAATGCACCTGCACATTGCTTCAGCTGTAAGAGTCATTTAACAAAGCTGGAGGCTTTAACACTACAGAATCCTTAATAAATGACCTCTCCGGTGTCAAATTATTGTGAAGGGCCACACTCCTTTCCATGTTCTATGCCACCTTTCAAAAGACCTTATAGGCAGGACAATTTAAGTTGTCTTGGTGGTATGAAGTGTGTAACAAGCTAATTTGTCATGGCCTTGATCTTTTGATCATTGTTAGATAATGTACTATTGGGTCAGCAGATTTGTGAAAAGCATTGTGACTGAAACTCTGATATTATAGCACCCTTTTCCTTGTGTAAACCTTTCGATAATCTGGTTCTGAAAGGGCAGATGCCAACATGAAAAGTCAACTTTCTTTCGTCTTCAAAACCACAGGGAGGATTGCTGCTAGCACTGCGTGTGTGCACAGTATGTGTGTGCACATGTAGGTGAGCCACAATGTCAATTATTGATGAAAATGACATCAACAAAATTCAGCAGGCAGCATCAGAGCAGCACAGGTCTGCAGAGGTGAAAATTGTGTTTAGTTTAAATTCTGTTGCTCCATGGCTCTACAGCACAGCAGCAGCTAGTTTTTAAACTGTGAAGCTTAATGCTATAAGTTGTAAATGCTTTTACTGAAAATGTTGTGACACTGCCTGAAGAGGAAGCGCCTGCATGAAAAATAATCCTGCAGAAGCTGAGGAATACGGGCGTAATGCCAAAAAATCCACTGAACATGAATGTCGGCTGCCCCTTGTATTCAAACAAATTCACTATAGAATGATGAAAAATACTGCTTAATGTCCAGTGCCTCGACCAGAGCCTGAAAATTAAGTGTGATTTGCTCCACGTTTTGGGCAAAGGGAGCAAAAGTGGCCGACTAATCAAAAGAGGTTGGATGATCAAAATCAGTCAGAGGCCGGGCTCTGAATTATCTAACAAGGTGCAATGTTTTATGCTTCCATCATAATAACAAATGGAAACGCGTAATTGTGTATCATTTTACACACATTTCCCTGTAATTGAGATGTGACATGTTTACCTTTGGAAAAGTTGTGCATTCTAAATTATGTTCTGTGGGTTTGAACAACATTTGTCTGCAGAACATACATTTGTAATCATGGACCGACCAGTGGGTCCTGCAGAGTTGAACCATTAACCTAGCTGGTTAATGGTCGTCTCTCAAGGTTCTTGTAGAAAATGCACAAAACAAAACATCTGCTGAAAGTGGTGACATCATCTACCTGTGACTGGATATCAGAGTCAGTGCAGCTACATGCATTTTTAAACTAACTCGTATCTGATTGACACAAGACACATGCACTCTGCACATGTATTTCCTCACCTAGTGTACTTCCTCTGATTAACCCATTTAGCAACGAGTCATTACGTCAAGAGTCAACAATGGAATCCTATTAATTCCATCCACATGTATGGCTTATTCTGCATTTCTGGCTGAACTGCAGTACCACCGAAAATCGCAGAATAGTGAGCATGTAAACGTATTGAGAGACTGACATGATGCATCGGCTATAATCAGTGCAGCAAATCAAAATCTTGGTTGTGAAATGAAACAATGAAATGTTAAAGACTTCCCCACCTCACATCCTATTGGTTTGAATTCTCGCTTTGCAAAAGTAAAACGAGAAAACATGAAAGTATTCCAGCCCCCATCTTCATAATTTTTTATCAATGCTCTGATTTAATTGGTCACCAGGTACATAAGTGCTAATAAACTGTAATGCCCATTTGATGCCCTATAAGCACCACTTAAACTTATTATTTTGTATGTAACGTGAAGTGTAGAATGAACTAATCATTTCAATAATGCATCAGTCTCTCCCTCTGACCTCTAATAACTACAAGACCATGTAACTCTGTCATCACATGGTCCTCTGGGGACACACATGCACATGCGCACACACACACATACACACACACAAGGTCACAGAGACCTGCCGACTCAGCTCGCTATTGTGAGTGAATGTCCTGAGGTGGTCGTTAGCCGTTCTCTCATTATGGTATGCAGAGCTGATCGCACTCTCAGACAAATGAACACTTTGTCTTTGGGGTACAAAATTAAGTGACTGACAATAATCGCCCTGTTACTGTGAAAAATAAACACATTCGTTCTGAGCGAGCAAACAAACCCCGTGAAAATTGCTGCACTTTTCCATGCCAAAACAAGAATTACTGCAAAATTGTGCCTGGGCTTGCTGTGAAAAAAAGAGGGTGTAGGTGTATTAGAGAGAACAATGAACGACGGGCAAAACCAAATAAAACAATCTCTCAGTGCCCTCTCCATAGTCATCATGGCAACATTGATTAGGCTGCACTCTGACATTGATTTTACGTCACTCCTCTATTGAGATGCGCTCCCATAGACTGCAATCATTCACAGCCAGACACATCCAGTCTATCTACAGCTCAGTCTGTCCTTCCTCGCCTGGTCTCTCTCACACAACCCTGCAGAGTTAAATATACTCTGTGATTACGGAGTGTAAAAGGTACAGAGAAACTGAAGTGTTCTGCCAGTCAATTTCCCTGTTAGATAAAGTTGATCTTTTGTTTTGGTGTTCCTTTCAAGTGGAGTATTAACTTTTGCACCAGATGCATAAAACATACATTGGAGTTGAATAAAACTGTCCAAATAAAACAGATATAAGGCATGCATGCAGCAGCCTTTATTGTAGCTATAATATTGTGACCTCAATGATGGGAGAGCCCATTAACAAACAATACCCTTGTCAGGTGAGGTGGAAATGCTGTGAAACCTCTTGTCCTGAGTTTTGACCTGAATTAATATAGGGACAAATATTTACCCTCTATAGTTTACCAAATACCAGCCTGATTGAATTAAATCATTATGTAACATATCATGATACAGAAACTAAAATAACTGAATGCCATGCACAGTAGCCTTACTAAATCCTGTCTGAGGATATTACGCTGAATTAATTCCGTAAAATGTCATGTCAACCGGATTCACAATGGCTCGGTTGCGGTTATTTATCATATTATCGAGCACAGGGGAAATACCATCAGATTTGTTAGGAATGCTTGGAATTGACAAGGAATGATATCAGATTGATTTCCAAAATGGCTAGTATCTGTTTGGACAGAAATGGGCCTAATTTACAGTGACAGATTCATTATGACGTAAAAAATCCCCCAAAAAGGGGATTTTACCTCAATGCCGAATGAGCTAAGGAGTTATGAGCAAAAACATTCTTTATAAATGACTATATGATGGTACTACTTTAATGAGAATTTGAAACATACTGCTAAATAACAGAGACATGCAATCTCCTGGCAGAGTTACTGAGGAAATGTAGCCAATCCCAGGCTCAATATGTATGATCATCAAGTTGTCAAATATTCATTGTGAGAGAGCAATAGTCATGTTCAGTGTTGGCTGATAATTCCCCTTCACTCTGTGTGTATCATGGTGGATCCCCACAGATCCTCCCCCCTCCCTCAGTGCCAGCTGCTGGGGACCCGCCACCTGAAATGAAATCAAAGCCCTGGCAGGAGGCTGATACTTGCTCTGTGTGGTGGCTGGTGAGACTGAGGGGTTTGGCCTGGGTGCCTCCACTGTGTAAACTGCCAAAACAGTAATGGAATCTCACTGGATCCTTGCTCTGCTTTGGAAATACTTGTCCTGGTGCCAAGAATTTACTGTTTAGCGAATGAACGAATGAGCCTTTGGGTAGGAGCTGAATCATTTACCCCTGCAAGATGAGACTCACTTACGAACAGTGCTGCAGAGACTCTGACCAACAGAAGTTCCATCCATTCATCTACTAGCATTGATCCATTAGCTGTTCTTAAAACAGCATTAATGTTTTTTTCCCTGCTGACTGCCTTGAAGATAAAGGGGGAGATACTCCCATTAAGGGCTGAGGCTTGAAGGTGATAGCTGTTGAAAGTCCACCACAAAAGGCCACATAAAAAATTCAAGAGCTGGCGGGATCCTTTGCTAGCACAGCCACGTCAGCTGGAAAACCAACCAAGGCATGAATGGAGACAATTAAACAGAGATTTACTATTTGAAGGATGATCCCGCGAGGTATGGGGATTGGGGAATCTGGCACTTTCCCCTGTGGCCTCCAATGAAACACATTCTGTGATTAATGGTAGCTCAGGGCCTTGCCAGTGCAGTGACTGGTATCAAATGGCAAAGCCAGTTGTGTGAATGGCTCCCACAGGCTTCGTAGTGGTGCATCTGTCATACAGGTGACCTACAGTCACCTCACCACACCGACTACCTTGAAACTCCAACTATCTTTGCAGTGAGCTGTTAATTAATCTTATCAAGGGCAGACGCGTGCACGGAGAACAGCCATGGTAATTGAGTAGATGAAAATTCTCTTTTGTGGTTGATATTAAGGTCTGAAGAACATTTCTGATTGACAGCGAAGATCTTTAAAGCACTTTCCATGCATGCAGTGTATCATTTTCAAGGCAGCAAAGAGGGATCAGAGCTGCCTAAGAGAAAAAAAGAGTCAATGATTTGGAACATAATCCCTGAAATAAAAAATACATCATTCCCACGGCTGCCTCAGTGTTGTCTGCTGACTGAAACACATTACAGGCTGATTTTAAGGAGAATATGAAGTGTATTCTACAATGGAGTTTGCGGGTGTTGCCAGGCTCTCGCAGCACTATTGATTCAGCAACACTAAAGTTTAGAGAAGCACTGACTGGCTATGAGGAATGGAAAATAAACAGAAGGAAGCAAGTTGGACGACTGTGCTCTGTGGGAGTAGAACATGAAAAAATGAGACAAAGAATACCAACAAGTATTTTAAAACAAAGTTACTGCTTCTAATTTTATAGAAAGTCACACCATAATTCTAGACTTTCAGTACAACTTGATTTATGATCAATTTTACATTTTCTATCCCTTTAATTTCGTTAAATTTGAATGACAGTTTTAAAAGATTTTTAAATACGCATTCCTCTTAGGCTCAATCACTACATACAAATCAAACCCACAGAGAGAGAACGCCTCCAGTGGCTCAACCGATCCATCGAAAACTGAACAGAGGTTTGAAACATTCCTGTTCATCTTTCTGTTGGGTTGCTCTGAAACATCAAACTGATGGGTGGATCAGATGTCCAGGAAAATATTGATGCCAAGAAGCCTCTGCTCACTGTGAAACAACATCGATCAAATAAGAAATAGACCATATAGCCTGCAGTTTGATTCAATACAAGACAGGATTGAAAATACCAACATTATCCCATGATTTCTGCTTTTTATCTATGTTTCATGAATTCTTTGAAGAGTCCTAAAACACTGGGATGATTAATTACAGTGCCCACTGCAGTTTTTTTCTTCAACAAACTTAAGAACAACTCTAATTGGTTGAATGACATTTGTTAATTTGTCCAGAATAAATTCAACATGGTGAATATGTCTCTGCATCAAAAGAGATGAAAATCTGACTTTTGAAACAAATTGAATAAATACAGATAGACAGACAGACATAGTAGGCAAATGTCCTCACTCAATCACACAAATTCAGTAATCGTATAAATAAGAAGCCAGATAAAGAATCAAATGACTGTGTGTTGTGTCAGAGCACTGACCTGGATCCCCTTGAAAATGAGATGGTTCATCTCAAGAGGTTATCCTCTCAATAAACTTAAATATCTGGCCGTCGATTAAAGTGAGCATTTTAGAACACTACCAGACAGGGAAGAAAACATCCTTTCCTGTCTTCAGCTTATCAAACTATAATAC
>OMOW01051381.1:0-10757 GCA_900312555.1 Lamprogrammus exutus
TCAGGATAAATGCCTGCAAGGCTGTGTTGTGAATGAAACCAGTAACATTGCAGGCATCAGGGGCCCATTAAGGCCCATCTATTGCCCCATCTATTACTAGTTATGGCATGTGTGAAAAGGCACAAGACGGCAATGTTCATGAATGTAGCTGCATGTGTGAATGCTGAAAAGCAGTAGCGGTGCCTGAACGGTTCAAACAGTACTTTACAGGAAGCTATATGTGAAAGGGGCTGTAGAAACAGGGATAGGTTGATATATAGTGCCCTCCTGTGTTGAAATGGTAAAATGCACACACTGACACATAAACCTATGTACTCAATTATTTTTATTCATTGCCAACGACCTCTAAAGCAATCATATTATTTACAACCACATAAATTGAAATGTCACATGATCACAGTAAGTGCATTGACATTGCTTTAAACATCAGTACGTTTTTTGCCATTTAGCACTTTTAATATACTGTATGTTGTCCCCTTTAAATCATGTGTTGCCTGTCTCTGTCCTCAGGCACATACTGGCTGGATCTTAATATGCCTGGAGTGTACTTAAAGTTAGATTGAGTGAAAGAAGCAGCCTGTGTAAGTAAGTGGGTGAGTGGTGCCTGTGGGTAACAGCACAGAAGAAGAGGGAGTTGTCAAAATGATTTAACATGCCTTGTTTGAGGAAAACCATTTGGTCAAAGTTAATATGTGCAAAGAGGAGGGATGTTGAAGGATAGTTATTAGGCCTTACCTTACATTCAATCAAAGCATGTTTTAACATGTAAAACATAAATATATTGACTTCAAATGGTTACTTAACAAAGTTCGTAAGCTTGTAAATCTTGCTCAAAGTCTGTAGCTCAACCATTCTTGCCATCAGCAAAATTCTACACAGCAAGTCTGTTAGCTACAGTGAAAAGGCTCCATATGATTCAGACATACAGGAACTGTGTGCATGTGTGTGATATCTCATATCTCAAACTTGTCAGCTTGTCACAGATGAACATGGAGGAAATCAGAAAAAAACACACTGAGCAAACTATGAAGACTCATACCAAAACAACTTTTTCTTGCCCCTGCATTCACTCTTTGTTTAGACTTTCGATTTTTTTTTTTTTTATTTTTTATTTTTTTTGTAAATACACACAAATGTACAGTGGCTGCAGAATATGTGCTGATGAAACAATTACTTGATTATTAAATTTTTGTTTGTGAATGTTGCCTTTACTGCCAAACCTGTAAACAACAAATAGTGTCTGATACCTTTCTGATAGAATGGTAGAATCATCTAGAAGAAAGAAAATTGTCTTTATGCTTGTTTTAAGATTCTTCTCATGTCAGAGGAAAATTCCTGAAACAAATTGAAAACTGGCAATATCACTAAATTCTCTTCCTCACTAGGAACTCTTGGCAGGACATTTGGCAACATGTTGACAGCTGTCTGCCTCCACCCCCAGAGTCTGGAGAGGCTTCTGTGCTTTTATTCTGTCTGTTTCTCTCTGCTTGGGGAGAGCCCACTCACCTTTAGTGTAATTTATGTTTTATTTTCATACCAGGAAAGCAAAGGATACATGTGGTTTCAGAGGCAGAGGAGTTAACCAACAAAAATGTCTTCCTCATAATTTACAGTCATCTTCACACAGCTATAGAGTCATAAATTTAGATCTAAAGCAGTCTTGGTGCTAAATGAAATACTCACCATCATTCCACCACTGCAATGTGTCACAATATCGCAGTCAATTGAAAACCTTTTATCTCTATAAATGGGGATTTCCTGCTTTCAACGGAGTTGAGGGATTGCATGCTTCTCTACAGGTTTGGTAAATTCTCTACTATTTAGATAATAAAGGTCATTGTGTCAGTGAGCTGGAACAAAGTTCTTTTTCAGAGTTGCTGTAAAGGTGACATTTTGGAGATAGACATTTTTTTAATCAGACAGCAGTCACATTTATGTAATTTTGAAAGGTAAGTGTGAATCTGCAAAGTAAGTCATATATACAGCCATCAGATGACTGCAGTACACATTGAAGAGTATACATACGACATTTCATCAAACCATATTAGTAGGTTGTAAATTAATAGTTTACCCACATTTTGTTAATGCAGTAAATTAAGATGGAAAATTGAGAAAATGTAAGTTGACTTGCTGCAAAATGGGGTTGGAATAATACAACTGAATTTTTCAAACTTGATTTGAAAAAATGTAATTCATCTTTTTGAGTTTGAATAAGTTGATCCAATGATTCACTTTTTTTTCAGTGAACCAACCAGCACTTCCCAATATTTGTAACCATTGAAACATATTTCTGTTTTTTGTTTTTTCCCTTTATTTTGCTCTTCAAAACAAAAAACATTGTAACAATATAGTATGATGTGATTGTAGCAAACACTTTTATTAATACAAAATGATCCAGAATGCGGCAGCTCATCTGGTCTTCAACCAACCCAAAGCAGCACACGTCACTCTGCTGTTCCTATCCCTCCATTGGCTCCCAGTTGCTGCCTGCATCAAGTTCAAGGCCTTGATGCTCGCCTACAAAGCAGCGTCCAATGTGGCAGGCACTTATCTGAACTCTCTCATTCAGGTTTATACTCCCACACGCTCACTCCGCTCTGCCAATGAATGGCGCCTGGTGCCACCACCACAATGATGCCCTAAATCTCTGGCCAGACACTTCTCCTTTGTGGTCCCGAGGTGGTGGAATGAGTTACCAAACTCCATTCGATCCGCTGAGACCCTCTGTGTCTTTAAAAAACGGTTCAAGACCCAACTCTTTCTTGAACACCTTCATTCCTAATGGCTGCTTATTTATTTAAAAGCAAAAAAGACCAACAATCTCTCTCTCTCTATCTATAACTGCTTCCTGGCATCTATGTCCAGTTGTTCCACTAGAACTTAGTTTCTTGGCACTTACTCTTGTTGTTCTCTCCGGACTAGATCTTTGCTTGTCTTGTATTCAAATCTTATATGTACGTCGTTTTGGATAAAAGACGTACAAATAGACAAATGACTAAATGTGAATGTAATTGTAAAAATCTTTAAAATACACTTAAAGACATTACAGTAAGTGTGGAAAAAGGGATTCTAGTACTGTGCAGAAGAGTAGAGTAAAAGTCACACATCTGACCCAGTTTCCCCTTTTGTGATATACATATCATAATGCCACAGCTGTAGTTTACTTGTGATACATTTATGAAAATCTGAATTTAGTGTCCTTGACCTTTTGTATTGGAAAATAAAACATTCACAGCAGCCAGATCACGTAGACAAGATTCCAGCTGAGGAACTTTTCCTGTTTGAAGTCAGAATATGACTTGTCTCTTGATTGCAAAAAGCCAACATAAACTACTCTGAAATTCACCAGACACTTCCGCTGTGTTCAGAAAACAGGAAGCAGATTCATGCTGTTGGGTAAAAAAAAAAACCCTGTGGTGTTCATACACTGCAGGACCAAGTGCTCATAGTAGCCGATCTATTTATCTATGCTATGTGTAAATATCAAGGAATCATCATTTTCAACCTCTGAACCATGAACAAACGAAAGCTCAGTAAGTTTTATTGTACTTTGTGATGCTGTTGTGCAATATTGCAGATCTAGAGTACAAGAATGTGACTTCTATCATTAGAAATATATTCTGTTTGTTATATAATGAGTACAAATGATGGAGCTTTGAGAAGGATAGTAGATGAGTGAAGTCATTGAGTGACAAAACCACAGACTGGATCCTCTTATGGATGTAAAATGTAGAATAGGCTATACATCATTTTGTAAAGAGAGTTCTGGTAGATGCCGAGACAGTGTAATGAGTCAGTGAATGAGGCTGATGTAAGTTTATTTGTTTAATTCTATGAAAGAATGTAATCTATTTACACTTGTTTTACTGTATGTATGTGTGTCAGTGAGTGAGAGAGGGAGAAACAGTGTGTGTGTTTGTTAGCTCTTGTTCACTGTTTGACTTACAAATAGGTTTTTGGTCCATTGTAAGTAAAGGATAGATGAGTCTTTGTGTAGCCTCAATGGGAAGCAGCACAGTGCAGAGTTCAGTTCAATGGTGAGCTAAGCAGGGACAGCAAATGTCTGCTGAAAGGATAACAGCTCTTTCTTTTTCTCCTCTTATGCTATTTGACGTGACCTTTCTTCACTGTTTTAGCTTTCACACATGACAGATGTGCTAAAATCCCTGTGCTGAGACCAGTTTATCCTAGAAGCAGAATTAAAACTCATAGAATAATTTTGATATAATTGTGATTAATATGAAACGACACAATAGCTCCTGTACAATATCAACATTTCTGGTCAGATTATTACAATGTTTTGGTCTCTAAACATCCATCAGGCAATCTGATCAGATCTTCAAGATCACAGAGGCTAAATGTTCACCTACCACCTTGGCTGAGACTATCAAGGAACACAATTGTTCGTGTTTGTGAGTTGGAAGCAAGGGTTCTTATACTTGTTGTTGGACTTGTGACCCCCACTTGTAGGACAGGATGGCTGCATGGTAGGGTCTTTATCCTTGAGGGCCTGGAAATTCAGGTGAAACTCAAAGGCAGGTGAAAAGAAGCAGCTGGTGACACCATAAATCATGGAGTTCAGGTTCAGGTTTCATAAATGTTTGTGTTTGTGTGTACCTGCGCTCTTCAAAGTTCAGTGTTTTATTTATCACATGCACAGTATAACACAGTTTCATTCTGAACAGTGAAATTCTTAGGACAAGGCAAGCAACAACTACATAGTAGGCAAACGAAAAAATATTAAGTTATTGCAAGAACAGTAAAAACACTAGCAGCAGTTCCAGAAACTATAAAGATGGGGAATATGGACAATAGAGTAGGATGTTAATATTATAAATATAGAGTGTAAGAGTGACGTGTACAATAGTGTACATGAATATGTACATTGTACATTAAATTGTTGTGATGTGCATTGAGTGTCCATAGGAGGTGACCAGAGCAAACTTTGAGGTAACATGAGGAACAATGCTGCTGGTTGAGGGGCCTGATGGCCTAGGGGAAAAAAAGTTTGTGAGTCTGGTAGTCCGTGTAACGTCTGTCAGACAGCAGCAGCATGAACAGTCCATAGCCTGGGTGTCTGTAGTCTTTTATGATTTTCCATGCTTTCCTGAGGCATTGTGTGATAGATGCCTTGCACGGCGGCGAGGTGGCAGCCGATGATGCGCTCTGCTGTCTTCACCACCCTCTGAAGGGCCTTGCGGTCATCAGCAGAGCAGCTGCCGGACCAGACAGTAATGCAGCCAGAGAGGATGCTCTCAATGGTGCACCTGAAGATGGTGAGAGTTTTGGCAGACATGCCAAACATCTTGAGTCTCCTCAGGAAGTATCGGTGCTTTTGGGCAGTTTTTACTGCCGAGTCCGATTGCCTGGACCAGGTGATGTCATTGTTGATAAACACACCTTGGAACTTAAAGCTGGAGACCCCCTGCCGCTTTCTGAAGTCCACGATTATCTCCTTAGTTTTGCCGATGTTGAGAGAGAGGTTGTTGTCCTGGCACCATGTTGCCAAGGCGCTGACCTCCTTTCTGTGGGCGGTCTCATTGTTGTTGGAGATGAGACCCAGGATGGTGGTGTTGTCTGCAAACTTAAAAATGACGTTGGAGCTGCGTGTGGCCATGCAGTCAAGCGTGAACAGGGTGTACAGGAGGGGACTGAGTACACAGCCCTGAGGGGCTTCGGTGCTCAGGGTCAGTGCAGAGGAGGTGAGGTTACCCGTTCTCACCACCTGGGGTCACCCTGTCAGGAAGTCCAGGATCCTGTTGCAAAGGGAGGTGTTAAGACCCAGGATCTTGAGCTTAGGATCTTGAGCTCTTAAACCCTTTGCAGTAATTAATATATTAGTTAGGATCAAGTTGGCTTCATTTTCAATTTAAATCCTTTTGATGCCAGTCAATTTATCCATTGATAAGCTTTAGCTGGATGAGGGGGCCCTTGGAGGGCATCTGTGCCCAGGGGCCCATTATGTCATAATAGGCCTATGTTTGGACTGTGGGTGGAAACCAGAGCACCCAAAGGCAACCCATGCAAGCTCCACACAGAAAGGCACAGTCAGATTGGAAGCGAGGCCCTTCTGCCTATGAGGTGACAGTGTTAACCACTGAGCCTCTCTGCCACCCTTGTCCAGACTTTCCACAGGTTTTATCTGCTCTTGGGCAATAACTGGGACTAAGTTTTAGAGGAATGCACGTTTTAGGGAAAATTCTTGAACTTGGGCAATAACTGGGACTAAGTTTTAGAGGAATGCACGTTTTAGGGAAAATTCTTGTTTGCTGTCCTGGCCAGATTGTGATGACGTCAGTGCTTTAGACCTGCAACTAGTTTAGCTTAGTCTGGCACAAAGTCTGGAAATCTGCTCAAGATAGTATATAAAGATCAACAAAAACCTTTAGTTAAGAGACTATATCCAAAACATTGATATTTGCAAGTTTCAACACGCAAATACTGTAAATAAAAAAACAACTTGTATGCATCTGTCTATTGCAACTACACCGACATATTCTCCCTTCAATCTCTGTCTCAAAATCACTAGTCTATATTTAGCAAAGGAAATAAATATCTGTCAGCCTCTAATAGGTCCCCGGGGCAGAAACATAATCAAACATCACCAAGGGTTCAGGTCACAGTTCAAAATAGAAACCAGTGAGAGTTTCAGCAGACGGGGATACAACAACATTCCACGGATGACTTAAACAGAAAGAAAACATTCTCCCTTTTCACAAGACAAAGTGAAAATTAAATGTTCACAGCTGGTGATTTAAAGGCCCCACATTATTATTTTAATGTACGAGTACATCTCACAAAAGGAATCATTTAAGAGTCACTCACCTGCATGATCTCATGACCCTTAACAAGACTAAGAGGACTAAAAAGACCTGATAACACAGTAAGATGGTTTATTGTCCTGTTGTCCTATTTTAGGACGGGGCCCCTTATGAGGTGATATACACAAATTCACAGGCAATTGGATTTTTAAAACTGAAATAATCATATTTGTGACCTATATCATAGACACACTTGCTAGATATCTCAAAAGGTTGTTTATGGATTCTGTGAACACATTTATTGCTGCCATCTCCATCTGGAGCTTTGTCTTGCTCATATTTTACATGACAAGTTGACAAATCTCTATTTGCTGCAGTCGCAAGGGTCACAATCAAGAGCTGTGTGAAACCTGTCTAAGATAAAGTATATGGTGGATCCAGTGTGTAAAAGTATTTCATGTAAGGCAAAAGAATACTCACCCACTAGTCTTTAAAAGTCCTATGAGTGTGCTGTGTGTTATTCTCAGTTTTGCAAAATTATGCAATCGTTTATATATTTTCATAAATATTTTGGAAATCACATTTCTATAAAAAGAACCCTTTAATAGAGTTGAAAATGAGAAATTTCGTGGTAACACAAATTAACTGTGGCCACACTTCCCAGGTTTCAAATGGTTTGGATCCTTCACCAATCTCAAAACCCACCGTCAGTCACAGACGGTCAACATCAACACTGCCTCAGAGCATGATGGGAGCTGCAGCAGTGGCAGCGCACCACCGAGTGAGCGGTCAGTGGATGACATGGAGTCCTGTCTCCACAGCCCCAGCTACGCCCGCTCCAGTGACATGTACACACATGTGGGCACGGTGCCCCGCAGTGAGACACGCAAGAAGAGCTGCAAGGGGCTGAAGACGAAGAAGAGGAAGGAGGAGGCATGTGGAGGGCAGAGCCAGTGCAGAGTGTGGGAACACGTCCCAGAATCCCCTCTGCTCAGTGCCCTGTCCAGCCTCAGCCTGACCAGTATGGATCGGCCTGTGTGTGGTTCTGAAAAGACCAGGCCACTGCCAGCCACTCCAGTGTTGATCCGCTCTTCACCTTTGACCCTAGCACCTAATAGCAGTTTCACAGAATTGGATGCTTCTTCAGGAAAATCCTTCAAGAACCAAGAGGCACTGCTGAGAGGTGAGGATGCTTTAGAGACTGTCAGAGCCATAGAGCGGCCCAACATGGCTAACATCCCCAAAACAAATGAGCCAACAGCTGTTTTGGATCTGTATGTGCTAATGGACCCGATTGTTGAGGCAGACAACAGTCACGGGAACCAAAGAGGCCATCGAGGAGACACAAAGACACAGGATACCACAGAGCCCCTGAAAAACTTAAAGGAAATGGAGAGTCCAGATAGGTGAGAAACATGATTTATTACAGTTTAAGAGGATACAAGAAATTGTAAAACATAGTCTGTTGTGTTGTGTGTGTCAGGTACAACCTGAGCCATAAAAAGTGAACCACATACTGTCCAAAGTATGGCCGTGACCATGTCCGAGGTCTGCACAACAAAATTTGTCTTATTCTAAAAATATAGTGGCCTAAAGAGAAAGTAACAACAATAATAAACATCATACTTTTCTGGATCTATCTCTGTAATTATTGAAGATACATCAAAACCATTGCCATGTTACTGAATCAACATTATCTCAGCCAGATCCGTGGCTTGATCTTGACCAAATTTTGCTTATCTATAGTGTACCATCATATACAGACCATCATATTTCATACATACGTTACATACCATCATATACCTGATTTGGTTTCATTCAGATAGGTGCATTACTTTGAAGAAATTGACAAAAATTTTGAAAAATATGATGCTAAGAAATCATTAAAACGTCGTGGATCCGAATCCATGCCAAAATGTATCGGATACATTCTGAGCCATTGCCCACCCTGCCATCACGTTGTCAAAATGAGTGCAGAACTTTAAAAAAAAAATCCTTCTAACAAGCAAAAAACAAACAAAAAGACAGATAAAAGTAGTTACTAATATTTGCTGCGAGTACAACTATTATACAATGCAAAAATTCTGATAACTACAATAACAACAAGGATAATAAAAGTTAGTCATTACTACTTAATTTTATATAATAAAATTGCTATAATATTGAATATGTGTGGGAATCACATAGATGTCATGTATATATAACAAATTATTATTTTACTAATGTTCTTTATTACTTGATAGTATTAATGTAATCCAATTATGCTGTATTTGTTGTAATTATAGCACTAGTAGTGCTACTGTTTGGGAATACATGGGAACGGTGCGGTGGCCGGGTAGCAGACATGCGCAGTAGCTGCCTGCCTGTGATTCAGTGAGCTGCTTTGCTGTAAACTCCGCAGCAGTCAGTTAGGCTGTGCGGGAAAAGATGCGTGAGGGTGAGGCTGAGGACGTGAAGGAGGATGAAATGGGAAAAGGGTGAGGAAATTATACTTTTATTGTGAAATGGTAATCTTCTTTATGCGTTGTCATTACGCCGTGACGCTGAGGACTGAGACGCTCTGTGTCCCAGGACAAAGTTTGGATGTATTCTATAAATAGCATCTGTTCAACCTCGACAATAATTATCTACTAGTTTCAAATTTACAGCAGTATGTAACCGATTTTCCTAATGTCTGGTGCGTTGTTCGTGTGTAAAAGCTGCTTCATGTTTGTTTGCTACCTATTAAACATGAAAAAACTTTTACACGTTAACTTTTATAACTAGTTGACTTTGAAGTCAGCAGGTTACCAGGATGTTTAACAGCCCTCTGCAGGTCTGTCAGTCTATTACTCTGTCTGTCTGTCATCTGTCAGTCTTTGTTTATATGCCTGTCTGTATCTCAGTCTGTCTGTTTATGTTTTCGTTTTGTCTGTCTGGCTGTCAGTTTTCTGTCCCTCCTTTAAAAAGTTTCTTGTCTAGCAGACTTTGAAGCCAGCAGGTTACCATGATGGTTCACTGCCCTGTCTATTTGTCTGTCTGCCCAGTGGTCTGTCTCTCAGCCTTTCATTCTCTCTGTTGTTCTGCTTGCCTGCCACCTGCCAAACGGACTGACTGTAGCTGCCTCGCTGTCTGTCTGTCCATCTGTGTGTATCTCTGCCAGTCTGTGTCTGAGGCAGTCGTGTGGAGCAGTGCAGGCCTGAATCTGGACCTGCACTTGATGTTACATAAAAAAAGGAATTTGCTCTGTCTTCAATCAGAACCGTGATAAGCTTTGGCAATGATGGAGTGGGTTTTTTTGTCAGAGCAGTCCAGTGTGTTTGTCCATGTCCTGACAAACTCAGTTCACCTGATTTACACTTGTCCCATCCTGCACTTGACCTTTCACCAATTTAACCAGGTATGATCTAAAATCTAATGAATTACTGATTTTACAAAGTAAAGCACAAAGTACAAAGTTACTTTCTGCAGCACTCCTTGCAACTGCAAAAAAGCCCTCCTCTACATACCTAAATGTAAAGAAATCTAGCTAACTCACATCTTGGATGTAAACCAACTCAAAGGGTTGCACTGTACAGTCGTGCTCATGGCAAACAAAGACTTAGATCTTTCATCAGTATATAAAGGAAGCAGATAAAAGAAGCTAGAAGCCATATCTGACCTGCATTTGGTCAGTTGCTGGTAACTGGTGGTGATTTCCCAATATGATTTAATCTGACTGGAAATGTGTTTCTTTGGGGTTCAGATAAGTCAGTCACTGCTGTTTTTAGTTGGTGTATTACTCAGAGGAGAAGTGGTTATCATGGTTTAGCCTGACTTCCATTGAAGAATTATGCAAGCTCAGAAAATGTCCCTTTCCACCGTCACTGGTGTACTTCTGTTTTTGTCTCTGTAGTAAACCTCAACACTCACTGCTCTTTATGGATAAAGATATGCTGTGTCACATTTCTTTCTCATAGTGTATGTGTGTGTGTGTGTGTGCTGAGGGGGAGGGTGCCGCGGGGCGGGGGGGGGTGT
>OMOW01051393.1:4190-17354 GCA_900312555.1 Lamprogrammus exutus
AAAGAAGAAAGATGTGGGGGGGGGGGGGTGTTTACATAAAATCTGACCAGAACTATTCATTGTCTAACACTGATTTACAATAAACGTTCACATTTTAATCAATTTTTGTTTTTTAAAAATGAGAAGGATCAGTTTTGTTGAATGCTTTTCTATAAGAAACACTTCTAAAAAATATCAATGAAATTATATTCAGTTTTCAAGCTTTGGCTTAAATTATTTCTAGATGAAGCCAATTTGAGCACCAAAAGAAATTAAAACTCTTCTGTCAATTAGGAAAAGAGCAATCTACAAGAGGATCAGGATCCGACTTTGGTTGCCAAAACAATTCAGTAGATTCACACATCAGTAGAAATAAATCTTTCAAATCTGTTTTTGTTCTCTGTAAAATTATGTTAATCTGATTCATCCCCCAAATTCCATGTAATTCACAAACAGTTCTCTTTTGCAGTGAAAAAATCCCAACGTTTGAGTTACTGGAAGAAGAAGAAAAAAAACACATGACAAATGACAGGAATAATTAAAAAGGTAATCATAAAAATAACTTCTCTAAAGATGCTGATGGATCGTATATAATTTACAATGGAGATGAGAGCCAACACCCGTGCAGATACTGAGACAGACACTCCAGCCTCTGCCTTTATGAGAAGAGACAAGCACAACATGTGGACTCTGCACATAGAGGATAAGTAACAGGAGAAGAGGACCAGATAAGTTCTTCAAGCACCTTGCTGCACAGAAGAGACATTTGTCCCCCAGCAGACATATACCCATCCTCCCCTCCTGTCTGTCCCTACCAAGCTCACACCGATTCCTTCTTCTAGCCCCAAATCACCACGTGTCCTGAGGCAGAGTAGAAACAGTGCAAAGGAGATATCTGTACGTGAGGAGATCTCATCACCAAACACCTGGAACATGCACAAAATGAGAGTACCCTAGAAGTCTGCTGTCAAGAGCACTAAGAAAAAAACACGACTATACACTTTATTCATAATATAATCAGTTTTCCTCTACACGCTAATAACACAGGGGGGTGGGGTGAGGGGAAGGCAAGGGACAAAGGGACGGAGAGACATACTGGTGAAGGAAGGGCAGGAAGAGGTGAAAAAGAGAAAGACCAAGAGGAGAGAGCGTTTAAGCACGCTCCCCACGAATACGACGTGCCAGCTGGATGTCTTTGGGCATGATGGTGACACGCTTGGCGTGGATGGCGCACAGGTTGGTGTCCTCAAAAAGACCCACCAGGTAGGCCTCGCTAGCCTCCTGCAGGTGGTGGAGAGTGGAAACATTGGAATTTAGGAGGCATTGAATCATGGCATTAGACTGATAAAATATCCAAAGTGAGTGCCACTGACCTGCAGAGCTCCAATGGCTGCACTCTGGAAACGCAGATCAGTTTTGAAGTCCTGGGCGATTTCTCTCACCAGGCGCTGGAAGGGCAGCTTACGGATCAGCAGCTCAGTGGATTTCTGGTAACGACGGATCTCACGCAGAGCCACAGTGCCAGGCCTTTAAGGGAGGAGGCATAAAATAAAAAAACATGCACTGAAGTGCTTGAATTTAACACATTTTTGTTATTATGAACTTATACTCATATTCATCTTGATCCCTGTTTGAACAACACTTTTAGCCTCTCAGCATTGTACAAATAGAAGCACTGTATGTGCTATCACCTGTAACGATGAGGCTTCTTGACACCACCAGTGGAAGGGGCACTCTTACGGGCAGCCTTTGTGGCCAGCTGCTTACGAGGAGCTTTGCCTCCAGTGGACTTACGGGCAGTCTGCTTGGTACGGGCCATGGCTAATACAGATCACATGAGGACACATAGGCTTTGCCTCAGTAAGGTCACAGTTATGTATTTTTCAGGTTTATGTTTCATAAAATAGTCTGCAGGTACAGGGTGCCAACTGTGTCTGCTATGATTTTAAAGTTTTCATCCACTATAACTGTTATCACTCCCTCACTTAGAGCAGGCTAGAAAAACAAATCTGGACCAGGAACCTAAAATTATGTCAAACTGTATCCAAGGCAGCTTATGCAATCACTATAGAAAGGAGACGGCAAAAGCAGCCAATCGTGGTAGAGCTCTTTATCGCCTAGACCAATTATATTCTCTATAGGAGATAGAGGGGCGGGAGGATCTAAGCATTTCCACCAATGCCATCGGAACGATTGGCCAACTAACACCGCCCCCTGCGCGCTGAACTTGGGTTAGTTCGTTTCTTCACTCTACATTCGCCGGTTGCACACAAGCCTTGGTTTTTTATTCAGAATGAGCTATTTTTAAGGAAAACCGAGCAACCCCGCCCACACTGGCTGTCCGGTGTCTACAAACGAACACAACCTCAGTTGATGGCTGCTGCTTGAACGAAGAATGTAAACGGGAAGGGGAAAAAAATCGTTGTAGCAAACCAAGAGGTTGAAGATAAAAACGATCGAAGAATATAAAAACTGCGCCATAAAACTGGAATATACTTTTTGAAGACGACACTAGACATATCAGGGGAGCAATTGGTAAACAATTTTTTGTCAGATGACCCCTCACTTTAGGCGCATTTCCGAGTCAAATTTGAGCAGATCACAAGTCCTTTATAGGTCCCTGACTCCCCGAGCAGGCAGATAATAGCTCGACTGCTCTGCGTTTTCTTTTACACCAAAAATAAATGTGAAAACACGAACATCCACGAACTAACATAACATGATATGATAGATTGAAGTGTTATTGATATTGTGATACTTACCTCAGAAAACTTAGCGACAGATTTCAGCGTAAAATTAGGAATTTATTCTTGAGTCTCTAAAGCGTTGTTCTCGCTATAAAATGAAGGGAGGAAAAAAGGAAAAAGAACATAGGAAAGCGATAGGAGACACGTTTCCCATAATGCATTTGGGACAAACATATTACATACATGCATATAATCGATAAACAACTGCATGATCACACACATGCATCCCCGTGCAACAAGTCAGATTTTTCTCATTACTAACAGTTTTGGTTAGATAATTGTTATTGTTATGTACAGGTTTATAAAATAATTGTTGTCATGGAAGAAAGTGATAAACACAACATTTACTTAGAAAATATAAAGTAAATGCAATTTCGTTCATATTTTAATGCGTCTTATACCAAATTTAATTGTTAGTTTTAAGTTTATAATCCAATAAACAACATTTATAAATCAGAGCAACGTATCAAATCTCCTCATTGTGTTGATATCAGGGGTAATTATGTCGATTGATTAACCCCAACTCAACATAACAAGATTTTACTATAGGTTTTAGATATACAGTTACACTAAAATAAAAGAGATTTAAACTTTTATATACATCGTGACGATTGACAGTTTACATAGCCCGACCGCTAGATGGCGCCTTCACATCAACTCCAACTTTGCGTATAAGAAGAAGACAAGCGGTTTTTTTTTTCTTCTCTCTCAGATCTCCAACATGGCGGCGGCCAGGCGGTTGAAACGCGTGGTGGCTTCTCAGCCCGGATTTGTATCTTTAAAGGCCTCCTCAGACTTGGCTAGTAGTCGCCGAAAACGTCTAAATAAGAATAAAAAGAAGAACTGGAACAAACACAGCGATATACACGACGTAGAAGACTTTCTAGAAGACGTTCGACTCCAGGAGAGGACTACAGGGTAAGAATGCGTATGTGGCTGGATTAACATAAACAACATGAGAGGAGTCGATGTAGTGTTACAAGATAGAGACGGGCGGAGACTCGGGGATATTAGTGAACTTAAGTTTGCGTGTTTTACTTGTGTAGTTTGGACAGCTATGCCTTTTAGCTCGTTGTCATTCCCAGTACACGACGAGAGAAAAATCAATTTTGCTTTGCCTAACAGTACTGCCACTCAACTGCAAATGTACTGTTTAAGGAAGGTACTAAGATAGTATGTTTTACGTTTCAAAGTCTTGGTTATTTGTAATGAAAAAGACTACTAGATGATGTGTTTTGATATGTGTATGATTTCAGAGCTTACTTCAGGTAAGCGGTACTGACATCATTTGTTTATAAGTGATGTTCGTGGTGTTTCTGCGTTACAGAGGCCTGCTGACGGAGAAGGAGGATGACAGTTTGTTCTTCTTGGATGTTGGACAAGAGAAGAAACCCACACAGAAAGGTAAATATGTGGTTCAGTGCGGAAACTACGAATCAGGCAGTCGACTGACAAATTGTCAACCATTTTCAGAATTCGGAACTATTTATTAGCCAAGTATATGAACACAAGGAATTAGCCTCGGTGCTTTGTCTAGTTACAGGAAATGCTTTAGCAAAGTGAGGTAAAGAAACAAAGAGCAAGGAAGTATAAAAACACATTAAGACCAAAGTGGTAATAACGGGCAATTAACTGACCAACTAATGATACCAAACGTCACAGGGACAGCTTTTCTCCATTTAAATAGGCTGAATCACTGATTATAAGATTGAAGACACCTCTGATACTAATTATGAAAAAGGTCTGTTTGAAATATCCCTACAAACCAAGTATCACTTGTCAGGGGTATCAACAAATTTGTCCAGGCCATTTTCTGTATTTAATTTAAAAGCAATGTGTCACTTCTTTTAAATATGGAATAAATGTTGAAAGTCAATTACTTTAGTCAGTCTCAACTTATTTCAGAGAAAATTGTGTTTTGTTGGTTTTTGTTTTGTTTTTCTCTTTGTTGGAATGGTCCCAACACTATGAGCCATGTCTGTGTACTGGTCAGGCTGTAGTTGTTTGTGCTGTTTGAAGTTGAAAGTTTTTTTGTCTCTGCAGCAGAGGAACCTGTGGAGGGGAAGAAGAGGAAAGGGAAATCGTCCCGTCCTCTAAGGATAGACCTGATCCTGCAGCACGACTCCCTCATTCCACCACCTAAAGAGTCAGTTTTCATTATAGTGTCCTTTGTCTTCTGTTGTCTCTCTGTGGCTGAATTCATACTCATGTTAAGGTTATTAGCAGTGGAACACAATTTGCTATAATAGATTCATGGGTGTAATGAATAGGCTGTGGAATGTGTGAATCAGGCGACCTGTAAGTTCAGTATGTGGGCTTAGTAGTATTGTTTAAACAATGACATAACTGCTCCTCTGCAGCGATTACATGGACCAGTCCCAAAAATCAGCGCTGGTAACTATTATCTGTCTAAAAGCTAACATTTTCAAAAAATTCAACAGCAGCCTTTCCCATAAATTTAAATTGATACTATGGCGATTTAACAAAATGTTGTTTTTTGCAGCATTCTGGAGATATTTGACCTTTACCTACCAGGTCCCTATGTCTTTGAACAGACCCCTATGCATCCCTGTGCTATTTCCTCAACAGCGAAAAGATAGAAGTTATGCACACAATAATAAAAGCTAAATGTATCTTGCGGATTCCCAATTAGAAAGTAATGATGGTAACTGTTATTGTAGGATAGCCTTACGTGAAAATACAGACGTTTCAAATTGTCGCTTTCTGAGGCAACATTGAACACCTAAACTTACAAGTCCATATTGAGTTGCTTTTAGAGACTTTTCCAGCACACAGACTCATAAGGCTCCTTTTAAACGTCCACTGACCAGGTAAATTAATGGCAAATATCTCCAAAATGCTCAAACTTGCCCCCCAAAGAAGTGACCAAGTTTGGATGTAAATGACCTGAAAATCATGAAATTTTGTACCAATCACCAGAGTATCAGTTTACGTGTTTGAGAATGGTGTGTGTCCTGTGATGATCTCATCCTTGCACTCCCAGTATTTCCTTTTTGGGAATGTGAAGATCAAAGTGGTGCTCAGCAGATTGTTATGTGAACAGTCTCCTGGGATCTGAGGATATGAAAACACATCAGTGTAGTTGGATGCTGGAGCATCCATCGTGCATAATAAATTGAATAAATTAAGCACCGATCATCTGTCAACTCCCCAGTGTGTTGGCCTACCAGCAACCCAATGCCAAGAAACTGCGTCGCATTGCCCAGAAGGCCGAGCAGCTGGCAGCCAAAGGTGTTGTGCCGCGGAGGCAGAAACAGCTGCTGAACAGACGTGCAGTTGACAGGACGGCCAAGAAGACACAGACAGAGGCCAACAACAACCCAGACAGAGAATATTTTGACCTGTGGGGACAAGAGTGTAAGTGTTCATTGTGTGTGTGTGTGTGTCCGTGTGTATCCGTCTGTCCATCCAGTGATGATCCCATCCTTGCGCTCACAGTATTTCCTTTATGGGAATGTGAAGACACACATTGAGCTCAGGGGACTGTTGTGTGAACAGTGCTCTGGAATCTGAGGATATAGACACACAAAAAAGATTAGTGTGTGTGTAAAGATTCCAATATCTAAATATACCAAACAGCAGTAAGGCGTAGAGATGTTTTTTAATATTTCTTCTGCTGAATTATGGCTCTGATTGCCATCAGAAGAACTGAATGGAAGAGAGGAAGCAATGTGGGTTTTCATTGTTTTGTGAAATGGAAGGGGCTCACCAGTTTCAAATGTAATCTTCAATATATAAGGCTTGATGTAAGAATGTGTAGTCTGAATATAGGCGACCCCACTGTACTTACTGAAAACTTCACCATTTACAAATGAGAGCAGGAATCTGATTTGTTTGATCAGTTATTGAATCAAAGACTGAAACATGAAATGTCAAAAGTAAAATTTGTTGATCACCATTTCAGTAAAACAAGACGTTGATGTACATTGCTGAAACTGGGGCCTATAGTTGCAGATTGGGTGCAAATGCATTTTTAATTTAATCACCCACCACAGCACATTTTGTTGGAACAATGTTTTCTTTCCACTACAGCCGAAGTTACAGCGGACCCCTGGTACCTTCAACAGACTGGCAAGAAGCTTGTCAAGGTGAGAATACATTTATTATGTATTGGGTGATTTAATTTAGGGGTGTCATGAATATTTTACTGATATTTGTGTGTGTTAGTTGGAGTTTGACTAATGCAGCTTCCTCATTGGTTTATCAGCGTCCAGAGAAAATGAATGAGAAGCCGTCTGTGCTCCCAGCAGTGGAGGTGATCGCTCCTGGAGGATCCTACAATCCCGACTTCTTGTCCCACCAGGTAACTGGGCAGACTGCAGCTCCTTTGCTCCTGTAGTGGACTGTTGCAGATCACATAAGTGTTATCAGCATTTAAACAAAATTGTGTTAGCATTGATAAGGAGTTATGTGAAGCAGACAATGTGCAACATGACTTTGTTATTGCATTCTCATAAGATGATTTCATGTTTCAAGTAAATTAGTCTTATATTAATGTTTTGAGAACTTTGAGTGTACTCGGCAGCACCGCTGATTTTCAGTGAACATCATGAATTTACCATTTAGCTATAGTTCTTTTTTTTAAGGGTAGTTATTGTCATGGGCTATTATTTTTAACTTTGATGCAGCAATGTGTACCTGCACATGTCTATTTTTCTAGATAAGTTACTGACCAGCGTGTCAGTGACCAGGGACACAGGTTGATCAACATGGATGAAGTGACATCGAGAGTAGTTAGTGGTGAATATCAGATTGTTGACAACACATTAGCAGTGGCCAAGTCAGCTGTGTGGGACAGAGTTCCATGCATTTGTGCATTAACAGTTTGAGTCCACAATTGAATTGGTGATAATTGAGAACAACCTGCTGGGTCTGCAGGTTTGGGTCAGATCCCGGTTGTCAAACTGGACCTGTGCATGGCTCTACTATAGCATATTTAATTTTCAAGGTGCCAATTGTGATGACAACTGCGGAGATCTTGCTCCATAATTTCCAACAGCATAATGTTTGCTCACCCTATGTGTAAATAAGGATATCAGTCTCAGTAAAGTATTACTAATGCAAATGTAATGTTTGTCCTGCTGAAGTGACCTGCACTGACTCTTCTTCACTCCTTTTGCTATCCAGGCATTGCTACAGAAGGCCCATGATGTGGAAGTAAAGAAACACAAGGAAGAACAGAAAATAGAGAGACAGCTGGCTGTCAACAAAGAAGACACAGCCACTGAGGTACAGACTCTCATTCCAGCTCCAGAGATTTTCAACTGTTTTTCTGGTGTCTGAAGCAGCATCAGCATTTGTTCGAATCTTTGTCCAGTTCCAGAGAAGAGCCTGGATGTTATCTGATGTGTGCTCTTCTCCTGCAGGAGACAGTCTTCCAGGAGCAGGTGGAAGGCCTGGTGGAGGAAGAAGATGAGGTTGAAGAGGAGAAAGTTCCTAATGAGGAAGGGGATGATGTGCCAGTTGGAGCTATCGCAACAGCAGATAAGAAGACTGAAAGACAGAGGAAGAAAGAGAAGGCAGACAAAATTAAGGTGAATACACAATCATGATTGCGTTCAGCTGCAGTGTTCACCGAAATCTCCAGCATGTGGAACTTCAATTGGTTAAAAAAAGTTGCCACTTGAACACAATAGTAACTTATCAGAGAGACATGGAGAGCCTATGTACAATTCTGGATAATTGGAATGCTCACTATTCAACAACTTGATAGGGAGACAAAAAAATAAATGGTTGCAACCTGTGAAATTTTGATTGTAATGGCTTCCAACAAAAGTTCTAAAAGTTGCATTAGTGAAAGGCCGTTCAGTCAGACTGTTGTCTCAAAATTGCACAACTGCTCTTCACAATCTAATCCTTCACCTTAATCGTTCTCTGGCTGCTACCATCTCAGGTGCAACGGCGGCTTGCTGACAGACGACAGACAGGCCAGCGGCAGCAGCTCTTCCAGCTTCGCTCCATTAAGGCCACCATCAAACAGCAGGAGCAGAGGACAAGGGAGAGAAGGAAACAGCGCAAGGCCAAGCAGGAGGCCCAGAAAGCCCTGCCCAGACGCCTCGGCAGACTAAAGTACACACAATTTGTTGCACTTTCATTCTCTGTATTGGCCTTAATATGGGGAAGTAGAGCTTGGTTAAAAGCTCGGCCCTTTGCATTATTTTGCATTTAGCTGATGGTTAGAGTTGCATAAGCCTCCCTCCTGCTAAGTGTCAGTAGTCAAGATACTAAAACCCTCCCAGCTCCACAGTGGAGGAGGGTGCAACTGAAAAGAAGTTAAATTGTTTAGATAAATTAAGGGTTGCCTTATTGGTGGAGCCAGTTGCTAAAGTGTGGATAATTTTCAGAAATATCTCAACATCAGCCTTTGCCTTCAGTTAGTAAAGTGTGAGAACGATGTGTGTCCTGTGAAGATCTCATCCTTGCACTCCCAGTATTTCCTTTATGGGAATGTGAAGACCAACATGAAGCTCAGTAGACTGTTATGTGAACAGTCCCCTGGGATCTGAGGATAAGAAAACACACCACAGTGTCAATGGTGTCAAATCATGCATGTGCAAGCATCCAATGTCTCTTAAATAGAGTAGTTGTTAGACATTACCTTTCTTATATAATTGCTCAGACTATTCTTGTCTTGAATCTGGGGAAACAAAACCCAGTTCCTACAAGCCAAAGATTGAAATGTGTTAACCATAGTTCTATGGTACCAAATTGTCATAGGATCTCTTGCCGACTACATCAGTAAAGGAAAAACCCACATTTCCAGTGATGTGTCTGTCTTTAGGTCTGCACATGGACATGTGTGTACTTGTGTTGCAGTGCAGCTCTTCATATTTGCAGGGCTGTTGCTGAGTTTAAGATAAAGTAGTTTAGATGGTATAGTCCCATTCAATGCATAAACAGTCCTTCACTAAAGCCCATCTTTGTGAAGCCACTGTGTCATAGAGGTGTTTGTACGATTCTGATGCCAGACTTGTTGTAGTGGAGGTATTTCTAATAGTTTGTTCACCCTCATTTACATACACAATTATGAGTTTCAAGGTGCATTTAATGATGTAAAGTATATCTGATTGTATGAATTTGAATCTTTCTGTTCTTCCCTCAGCAGGGGGCAGTATATGCTCTGTGAATCTGGGTTTGACATATTTATCTCCTCCTTGTAATCAGTGGTTTTTCCTCGTTTACAGGTTCCAGGCTCAGGACCTGGAGGTTAAGTTGAGTGACGAGTTGGCCGGCTCCCTGCGACAGCTCAAGGTACGTCACAAACTGCTGCTCGTCCTTTTGGACTATTTAAAATATGTACATGAAGACTTACATTTTCATGGTTTATTTTACCTTTAGTACTCTTTGTCTTATACTGAATTCACATGTTGATGGTGTGCGGTAGACGGAAAACTGGAAGTTCTTTTCAATGAGAGAAAAACGGAAAACTCCATCACAGCAAAATTTCCCAATTTTGTCCGTTTGCTGCAGCCACAAAGACAAACCAGATGTTGAATTTCTTTGTTGGACAATGATGGATTCAGAGGGTGTCATTCACTTGATGCAGCTGCACCTAGTTTTTTTTTTTTTTTTCAACTAAACCAATTATTGATGCGGTTTCTGAAACCAAATGTATAAAACTGCAAAAGCCAAAGCGTTCCTTTGTTTACAGATCATTGTGATATTGAGATTCTCTGGTGTTGCTCTTGTTGGCTCTTATCCTGACAAAATTACTACACATTGCGTGATTAGTTTATTATTTTACTTTTGTCTCAAAATGACTGGACTTGTCTCTCCACTTCTTGTAATGCGGCGGCCCTGCAGCCAGAGGGCAGTGTCCTCAAGGACCGCTTCAAGAGTATGCAGAAGAGGAACCTGATTGAACCAAGAGAGAGAGCCAAGTAAGTACCTCAGCTTCCACTGTTACGTAACGTCTGTCGGGGTCCCAGTGACATGAAGATTCACAGTGTGTTGATAAAATTTTTCCGTGTCAGTTTCATCTTCTAACTATCTGCCTCTCTATTACCTCCCCTCCCCCTCTCTTTAGGTTCAAGAGGAGGCATAAGCTTAAGTATGTGGAGAAGAGGGCTTTTAGAGAGATCACTTAGCTCTGACCACAGGACCTTAACACCAGAAGCTGGGTGACATTGAAAGCCACAAATGCAGCATAATGGGACTGTATATGCAACATAATGACTGTTGAGTGCCTGCTAGACCATTCAAACGTTTTACTGCTCACTATGGTGATTACAACAGCTAACAAATGAATACATCTGCAACAATGGAATTGACACATCCTGTTATATAAAGTCAGATAAAATGTGCTGGACATCAGCAATGAGACTTATGGTGTGTTTGCTTTTCTGCATTTAAAGCTATATTCAGATTGTCAGTTCTGTGTGTATTATGTAATTTCATAATCACACCTGTTGTGTCACACACAAGCAGACGCAGCGATGTGACAGACGCATGTCATACAAAGGTTATTTAAGGATTTTTAGTATTGCAGGGTCAAATGTCACTGTCTAGTGCACGAGTAAAGGCATAAAGATTAAGTTAATAACAAGGTCAGCCACATGAAGTGTTAATATCTACTGCAGAGGTATTAGGTTTTTTTTCCTGCAGATTACAGGAATGCAAAATATGGAAACATTCCATATGGTTTTTATAATTGGTTTAATTAAAATGTCACTAAAGAAGGAAATGTTTGATGCACATTCAGTTTTGTCAAGAATGTTTTCATACTGTAAGCTCAGGTTCACTAGAATTGTATTTGTGCAGCAACATCACATGCAAACTATTGACACAAGAAAGTTATCAAAATGGATAAAGATAAGGAAAACACTGGAGACCCGTGCATGCACGGAAAGGAAATGGGAATAAATAATGTGCTCTGCAATAAAATACCTGATAAGATAATACAAGAATAATTAGAGGATATCACAGAATGGAAGTGAAATGGTTGGGAAGATTTATAAAGTTCAGTAAAAGCAGGGTAAACATGTTTTTTATTGGGTAAAAACATAAAATGAGCAAGTAAACTAACCAGGTAAGTAAACTATATGAATGAGATGTGAAAAACAGTAAGCACAACTATATGCACAGTCAATTAAAAACAAAGAGAGGATGCAAATGATGTTAATTATCTGTTATGATGTCCTCACAATTCACAAAGTGGGTTTAAATGGCAGCAGATGAATGGTTTGGTTCATGTCAGGTATAAAAAAACCCAACCCAGACAGGCTTTGTGGAAGTTGGCATGTGATAATTGATTCCAACCCGCTGACTTAAAACCGTAATTGCCTTCAGTGTCCTGCTGGTTGACACCGACAAGGACACACACACACACAGTGCCATGGTGCCTGGAGCCACGCCAAAGCTTCTTATCCGTTAATCGGTGTGAAAATGTAATCTTTTACCCTCAGAGGTCCACCACCCACCTAGCAGTCTAAATGACTTGAAACTGCCCCCCATCACTCTCCCTCTCACACACATATGCCAAAAAGAGGGCAACACAAATCTATGCAATAGCAGCTACAATATTGTGCATTATATCACCGACTCACAAACTAGCAGATTTTGTCACAATGAACTCATCCATTGATTTCTGTTAGTTCTACGATGCTGATTATAATAAAGATACACAGCTGTCTTTACCACAGGTGGGGCTAATGGGACACCTCATCCTACACATAAACTCATTGTACGTCTCTAGTGAATGTAACAATAGTGATCCTACCTATTTTAATGTTGCTGGTCAACCCCGACTCTGCTTTGCGTTGCTTCGTGGAGCAAAGGTTACCAAACCTTTAATATGTTGTTTTTTCTGTCTGGTTGTTGATTGGTTTTATGGATATCAGTCTTTCTGTTTTACCAAAACACCAGAACAACATTTTGGACTTCTGACACCAAATGCAACATGAAATACACCTTTGTGTGAGGAATAATGCAGATATAGCATAACTACATGTAAAACAGTTCATTTGTGTTGTTTATTTGTTCTGCTGATGGCAGCTACATCACCTTATAAGGATACTATAGGAAATCTGTAGTGTTTCTACTTGACTTACACTCTTTTCCCATACTGTCCTCGCGTGTAAAACGCAAAGCTGCCAAACTGTCTTGGCATGGATTGTGTGTGTGTGTGTGTGCAGGCACTCATTACCTCCTTTACATTACTACACCTCTGGGGAGCAGGGGAGTAGAAGAGGAAGACACTAAAATACTCATGAGCAATCTGTTGAAATGTCAAAATGAGTAGTGTGTGTGTGTGTGCACGCACTGTATTTTCATGGGTCCCCAAGCTTGCTTGCTGGGAAGTGATATGCATTGGTGTGGGGGCCCTGGGCACTGCCTGTCTCACCTCTTCAGTGTGCAGGGGACAGGTTTGTTTGGCTTGTAAATCAGTAGAGCCAATACAAAGGACACCACATTCCTA
>OMOW01051504.1:5309-18979 GCA_900312555.1 Lamprogrammus exutus
ACAGACAAGTTTTTGGGTGAGCAGTGACCTTAAATAGGGAGGGGCTTACCTCACCAGTATTCAGGTTGTGTTACAAAACTATCCAGCAATATATAGATTATATATACCTGAACACAGCATACAAAAGTCAAGGTCAAAGGGCAGCCTTTATTTTTTTGTCAATATATGGCAAAAACTTTGTATTTCCATCAGATTATAAAGTAAGGGAATGGGAAAGGAATAAATACACATTTTAAATTACATCCATGATTTTTGTAAGTACTGTGTCTTATATGAATCTTGTTCTTAATCTACATTAGGAGGACAAAAAAAGCCATTACAAAGGAATGCCAGATCATTCAGGTTGTAGCAGCAGACACTGTACCACTGACTTGTACCACTTAAAATTCCTCTGTGGCTTTATACAGTACAACGATGATGTGATGAGAGATAAAAAATACCCTCATAAACCAACCAACAAATACTGGCCTGCTTATTGGCATAAAGTCTAAGACAACCTCCAAGCCATAATAGAGGTTCTTATTCAAAATGGTAAGTGCTCATCTATTTTACACATTTGGCCTATACTGACATTAATGACCAGGCCACCATAATCCCCAGATATCAATCTCATTAAATTTGTATACAATGATGAACTATTCACAGGTTTAATTTAATCCAGATGGAGATATTGATCTGCATCTGGCGAATGAAAACATGCTGAGACAGGAGTCACACTTCCAGAGTCACTGTGCATTAACAAATAAGGCTTGAAACTACCACCAATGTGCAGCTAAGATAATGTTTGTTTTGACTTACTTTCAAAGGCTATGCATATCCAGCAGAGGATTATATCTGCAGCTAGTTATTGTTGTTTGTGCGACAGGTGTGTGGTTCTAGCCAGGTATAGTACATTTGGCTTATCACAGCTTTTTAGCCAGTCTTTAAGCCAGGATTCATTAATAGTCTCATATCCACCAGATTCTTGTAGTTGAGAGGTTTGTACTCTAAACTGAACACTGTAATTCGGGACAATAGTAATTCTTACATGATCTGTGCATCAACCACTGTCATGAGTAGCTGAGCTATCAGGATTCCCTGAATCTGTGTGTGTCCATCCACCCACTCATATACATACAGACCTAACATCCACTTCAGACATCAACAACTGATACTAACATTGGTCAATAATTTTTCTTAAAAACAGAGATTAGACATCAGAAAACATAACCTGTGAGCAGCTAATGCTCTGTGTTCAGGATGAGGGAGACAAACTGTTGATGCTTGGCTGTTGGAGCATGATTTAAGTCACATAAACGCCATACTAACACACAATTAAATAGCAAACATTTCATGGCCTCTTGATCAGGCATGGTCCTTTTCCTGTACTGAGCTACTTGCTGTACACAGTATAACTGAAGAGAAGTATAATGGTACCAATGCACACCATCTTGTGTTTTTAATATGAACTGCAGTAAGATCGTGGAAAAACTGAGAATTTTGGTCCGGAATAGTCTCCGACTTCGTGGGAGAAAAACACAGACACTGTCGATTCAGACAGCAATAAAGTCATCTATTGCCATCACTAAATGGAGCAATTACCTCATGTCCCCACATAATTCATTTACCGTCCGACTGACAGTTTAATAGTGTGTGACATGCAGACTAGTGAGTCTCTTAAGTCCATACTCCAGATCAGTGGGTGGCGGTAATGCACCCTTTACTGTTACTCACATTGGCCACCTCCAAAGCTGCAGGCAGCGCGCCTGAGACATTCGCAGGGCGCGTCTTACCAAGAAAAGCAGTGGGATCCTTAATAAAGCGAAGAGGAATGGCTCAGGCGGAAGTAAACAATCGGATCGGAGGCGTTGTCGTCTGAACCACAAGGCTCACGAGACCTGCTTTGATGTCCACGAAGGATTATGTAGGTTTAATATTTTTGTGTTATATTGCGGTAAGTAAAGTTAATGTAACTTCGTTAATGTAACGTCACTTTTTACGATATACTGTGCATGCCAAGTTTACGGGAAATGCTCTGTAAAGTTACAGCTCGAGTTTGTTGGCCAGAGGTAGCTTGTCTATCGGAACCAAATTCTACTCTCCCAGTGGTGTTTTAATGTTAGTTTGATAATAAAGGAAGAAAAACACCTGACACAGCGTTGCTGAAGATCTATCTCAATTTGTTTAAAATGAATTGTTAATTCGGCATACATTCCAAATAACGCGTCTGCGTTAGTAGTCCACGAAAATTAACTGCAGGCGCGGTGTTGGTCAAATATATAAAATTGTGTTTAGTAATATAAAAATCAATGCTGCAGAATAAATCACTCACGGCGAATTTCCAAGGATATACGTTGAATTGTCCAAGGTCAAAACAATGTGTACCGACCGTGCTATTCAGGTGTTAATCAATTGACAAAAAATAATAGATTTCCGGACTGGGTTTGGTTGCGTCGTTAGCTAGTAGACGTTATTATCGAAACATACGGATATATGAATAAAAAAAAAAACGACGGTTATGATTGAGAACTAGCTAGATAGTTAGTCAAGCTAAACTCATAATCAAATAGGCACGCTTGCTCTGTCGTTACACAACTTGTGAATAAACATGTTTGGCGGACTAGCTCAGGTCCATGAGAATAAACGCATTGTTTGCCACTAATGGAATTAGCACCGTGTAATATCAGTATTGTTATTTTAAGATGAACTATTATATAAATGGTAATGCATTTCAATATGTGCAAGCTGCTTAGATACTGTTACAGCTTGAGTGTCCGTGTTGTATTGTAGTAAAACTACAACTAACATACAGTACGTCTCTTAATTTCATTGGTTCTCAATCCCGTTGTCGATTACCACTGCATTTCACTCTCTTCCTATTCTACCCACAGCTGAGTAGGAGGAGATGGAAAACGTGGTGCTGTGGTTTTGAGGACCAGGATTAAAACCTCTGCTTTGATTCATACCTGTCACAGAGGACTCATGCACATCTTGCATGAACATGCAATCTTGTTATTTGGATAGGTTATCCAGATGCCGAGAGTGCATGTTAATGTAAAGTTTAAATGTAATTAGAAGGCTGTCCAATCTGCTAAACAACACATTTATATGGTCTGGCTCGGGTTGAGCCACAAGTTGCCAGGTGTAAATGCAATGGGTACAGTGGGGATACATTCATGAGATAAAATCCACCCACAAGTTGAAAAAGCCAGGCCTCGTCCCTCACCCCCCATGAAATTAATTAATATTTGAATTGGAGTTGTGATTGCTGTAAATGGGTTCAATGCACCTGGAAAGTCAATCGTAACAACTCAAACAAAGAAGGTATTAGTTATTTAAAGAATGGATGATGATCATCCATAAAGCAAGGAGGAAGAATGGGTTTAAATAGTGCTAGGACCTGTGATTCAATCACAACTCAGGCAGCATCCATATAACGGGAACACATGTTGATGCAAGTTATACATGCAAGTCATCAGATGTTGTTATCCAGAAAATCTATCTGGATACTCTGAGTTCACATTTTAATGCAAAATGTAAAGGGTCCTGTTGAAACCCAACTTGTCATTGTGTTTTGAATTTTAATAAAAAGTCTCTGTTGTGTTTGTATTCCTTGGTGTAATTGGCATGAGTAATTGCTACATCTCTTTCCAAAGGTATAGCAGTCAGAAGCTGCACCATGGCTGAGTCGTTGGGACACAGGTGCTTGTGGGGCTTTGGTGTTGTGCTGGCATGGTTGGTGCTGTTCCACCTGCTTGTCAACCTCTGGCTTCTCTGCGTGTTCACAAGCCTGCTGGTGGTGCTTGGTAGCTGGCTTGGTTCTCTGGCCATTCTGGAGTCCAGTAGTGTGATTCACCTAGAGAGATTTATCACCCTGGAGCAGGTAAAGGCAAACTATACATTATACCACTGCAGTTTGTTTAATTTGTTCATCTGGACATGCTTATTATTTTGTTTTATTGGAAACAATAGGGGTAATATGACTGCAAAACCACCAGTGAAGAAACCTTTTAAGATGGCCTTTTATTCCAAGTTGGATAGCAGCCCACTGCTGTCAATACAATAGGATGGATATGAAAGTTACTTTGATTAAGCTGCATATCAACTGTAGAATAGATTAGTACAACACTGGTCCTCTGTGGTAATCCTTAACTGAAATTGGTTATAATGAGACCTTTTGTTTAAATTTATGAAATGGTTTTATTATTATTAAAAACATATAGCTCACATACAGGTTGAGAAGCACTTCTGTCATTGCTTAAATTTTGGGTGTATCTGTCAAAATTATACACAATACTCCATACTGACAAAACTTTTAGTGTTCACAGTTCATAAAAAAAATCAAGATATTAAATATCACCTTTGTGCAAGAGCTCAGGTGCATCCTATTTCCTTTGATCAAAATCCTCCTTTGGTAAATCAATTCAACTGGAAATGATCTGGAAAGGCACACTTTCTGTAAACCTCTGAGACAGGATTGTGTGAAGGCACAGGTCTTGGAAGTGTACTCTTCTACAGCTTTTGAAGAACTTGAAGTGCTCAGTGGCTCTTCCTAGAACAGGCTTGCCCAAATGGGGTAGAGGGTAGGTCTGGTAGTTGACCAGCACTCAACCAATCAGGCCTTTTAGGTACTGTAACTACATGGATGCTAACACTCACTTGGAGTTTGTCAAAGGGCATCTAAAAGACTCAGGCCACCAAATCAAGATTCTATACTCTGAAGAAACCAAGACATTTTGGCTTGCATGCGAGCCATTACGTCTGGAGTCACTGGTTGTCACCATACCATCTCAATTGTGAAGCATCATCAGTACCATTCCTATGGTGGTGGAATCTTGATTGTGTGGATGTTTTTCAACAGCAGGGACTTATAGGCCTGTCAGGAGTAAGGGAAAGAGCGTTCAGGACTTCAGGCTTGAAGGTTAATCTTCGATCCCAACAAGGACCATACACACAGACAAACACCAATACAAAATCCATGCCTAGATATGTATTCTTTTAAACGCGTTTGTAATTACCTGTTTCACTCTGCTTAAACCATACTTACTTGTTTATTGTGTGTATGTAATTACCTGTTTACCCAGTTTCTTCTATACAGTTTATCTTTTAAAAGCCTATCCAGGGACAACGGCTGCAAATCAGCTTGAGCTACTAGCCTTGTATGCATTATATCTGTTACATTCTATGTAACAATGTTTATATGTATGGTCCCTGTTAATTAAAAATAAATGAATAAAATAAGAGAGTATTGGATCCAGGTAATGCTAAAGTCTAATAACACTACCGTGTCACTGGGCAGTCAGATTTGTAGAACTCTGAATTGGGACAGTTTCTCTGGTTGTTTCTGTTAAATCACTCAGTCCTTTCTATATTTCAGGTTCCACCCTCCATGGATGATGAGCAGCACTTGGACAAGGAGATCCATGACACAGTGAGAAAAATAATCAGAGACTTTGTATCCTCCTGGTACTCTACTGTGTCCACAGAGAGTGCCTTTGAAATGGAGGTGCAGACAGCCATGATCTCCATGGCCATGGAGTTGAAAAAGCGTGCAAGACAGGTGGACCGTAAGGTACGATGGTTAAAATATTTCAGTGGTGGGACAAAGTGATGCAATTGTTAGTCAATAACTAAACTGGAGCAGAGTGTAGTTTGATTCATTTACTTTGGGTTTCATGCAACAGTGGGGGTAATTCAGAAAAAAAATAAATTACGGTAACTACACAGCGGCATGCCAAATAACTGCTGTTAATTGAAGCTCATTCATAATGTTTCCCTTAGCATTGTTGTTGTGAGGGGTGTCTCAGGTAAATGGCACAGGAAATAAGCATATTAATGAGTTGCTACATATTTAAGAGCCATGCCTTATACTGCTTCCACCAGTGTCATAGCTAAGTAGATGTCAAGACAGCAAATCTAAATTGTCTGCTTTAAATGCTCCACATTTGCTGCAACTGCATGCACTTGTGTGGGTAGGTGGCTGGAGGGATGGATGGTAACAGACTGAGCACAGATGTTGACAATTGAGCAAGGGGCACAGTGCCTGACTGACTGACTGATCAACTGAGGGGGCTTATATGTCAAATGTATTGATCACTAACACATGTGAGGCAAATTGAGTTTTAAAACATTACCCAGATCTCATACCGCTGAAATTAACTCAGACTGAAACAGGTCTTAAGTTTTGTGTATTTTATGAATAGCTTATTCAACATGGAAATGAGGAAATAACATAGTAACACCTTTTTTAAGACAAATACTTAAAAGAGGCCAATAACAGACATTTATGAAGTAGGGAACATGGTTGTGTGATACCAATGCTATTTGCTTAAATGCTGGGCTCAAATATATCTGGCACTGTGTACTGTCACTGGGAACAGTATGCTGCTGATATGCTTACCACACAAAATAAAGCGTAATGTAGTTATCCAGCATAGGTGCATCATGCATGTTTTGCAGTCACCACATTATCATATTTGTTACATTTTTAACACTTTTGGAAGGATACAGTGGTTTATTTATAATACATTATTCTGCATTTCAACTCACATCAGCCATTGTCAGATAGCGTCTGAATAAGATTCAGGGCTACCACATCAGGAATTTCTAGAATATAAATTTTTAGAGAGATGTTTTAAACAACTGTAAAGTCAGGTAATTAGATGTCCTCAATAGAAGTCGGGGAACTGTGTATTTTACTTTAAAGATATATAAACAGGCAAGTACATATTATAAATGTAGTAATGCCTCTTTTCAGGGCAAATGCTAAAAAGAGGCTGGTAACAGGTGTTTGTGAATGAGGGAACATGGTTGCATGATGCAATTTTCCCTTAGCGACACATTAAATCTGGCACTGTGCTTTAAATTACCCCCATTGTCCTTTGCATTAAGACATGATAATAATAATAATAATAACTGAAATTTATATGGCGCCTTTCATGAGACCCAAGGTCGCTTGATGAGAACCATGTTTATAATTCCTCATAATCTCCCTTATATTTCACTATTGAAGATTGTGCTGGAAAATGTCATCAGATTGACTTTGTATTTGCATTTATAAACACAGATCTTATGAGATGGGACATGTATAACTTTTAAATCCCTATAGGACCTTACACAGAGGATCCTGGATTTGTTTGGCTGCCACCTGCAGGACTATCTAAGAGCAAAGCAGCTGGTGTCTGAGCAACAGAGGCCTCTGACTGCAAAGAATAGCACTGATAGTGATCAGCTGTGGAGGATGTACTCGAGGTTTAGTATACCTCATCCAGCCGTAAGCAGTCCTGAAGTGGAAGTGAACTACACCAGGGCAATAGTAGATTTGTTGCTGCATGTTTTGGTGCCATCGCCTCACTTGGAGACTCGCACTGGACGGTTTGTCGTTGGAGAGCTCATCACCTGCAATGTCCTGCTCCCTGTCATTGCCAAACTGTCTGACCCCGACTGGCTAAACCTTCTTATAGTGGAGGTTTTTACCAAGTCCAGTAACCTGCAGGAAGGTATTGCAGTAGAACCACAGACTTCGTTACAACCTCCACTACCACTCCCAACTGAACCAGAGCTTCCCCCACTACAGGAAGCCAGACAAGTACTTAATGTTTCTCCATGCTGTGTGACACAGAGGGCCGAGACACAAATAGCCAATGACACAGCTGCACCTGAGCTGGCTGCCTATGACATAATTGACCCAGACGAGCTGGACTGTTCCCTGAACAATGCTGAAGAAGAAGAACCTACTCAACCCTTTTTAAAGCATTACATAAAAACAGGCAAGTCAAATCCATTTTACCAGGAAAATGATTATGACCTAGATTCTCCACTGGCTGACTATAAACGCGGTTCCATTGACTCCTTGGTCCTGATAAGCCAGGAGGAGAGGCTACATGATATTCAGGAAGAATGTGCCATGTTCATAGAGAACAACAATGGTATGGACTTAGAGGATGTTTGCCCTATCCAAGGGGATGATTCCTGCCCCAATGTCCTGGTGAACTCAGAACCAGTGGAGCCTCTTGATGTCTGTGGCCTCTCCTTAATGACAGCAAAGGGGACCAGCAACCTCCAGGACCGGGAGAAGGATGTAATTTCCTCAGCATCAAACCCAGCCAGAGAGCTCCCTCTGGGTGTAGAACAGATTGGGGTTGGCAACCCTAATGAGCTGACTGTAGTCAGTCCACTTTGCAGTTCTTCAGCTATGCCATCCTTCAGTTTTGAGGCCCTAAGCAGCCCCGATGGACCTGTCATCATCCAGAACCTCCGCATCACTGGTACCATCACAGCCAAGGAGCATCGCGGCACCGGCTCACATCCCTACACTCTGTACACCATCAAAGTAAGGACATGACATATATCTAAAACATCTGCAAATGATCTGTTGTTGAGCAACAACCAAAGATAAATACCAAGGGAAGCTCACTTGATGTACAACATCACATGATTATCATTTAGAAATAAATAGTTAATTACAACAACAACAATAATAGAATAATCTTAAAAAACAGCTTTTATACAAGAAATGCAGCTCAATGTGCAACAAAGACTAAACAACTATAAAACTTTATTGCATATTAAGTAAGAAAGTCGACACAATAATGAATAAATTAATTAATCAGACAGATATGCAGCAAAAATGAGACTATCCAAGCCTAACTATCCCAAAAAGCTCCTCTGCCACATACAGACATGGCTAAAAGTGGTGGTACCCCATTTTGTTTAAAATAAGTTGAAACTGACAAAAGTAATTGGCATCCACCATTCTTTATTCCATATTTAATAGAACAGACACTTTGCTTTTGATTATCAATGTCATATTATTTTAAATAATAAAACAAATGAAAATGGCCGGGACAAAGTTGTCGATTCGCGTTAGAAGTGATAATAAATAAATGGATTGTAGCGATATTTCAAGCTGACTCTTTTCTTAATTAGTGTCACAGGTGTCTTCAATCTTCTCATCAGTCATTCACCCTATTGTAACGAGAAAGGTTCTTCACGTCTTGTTTGATATCATTGTGTGTGGGACCCTTAATCAAATATTTTTTTAGCACCTTTTGAGGCAGTCACTGCAATCAAGCACTTTTTGTAGCTCTTAATGAGACTTCCAATCTTCTCAACTGGTAGTTTGTTCCACTCTCAGGGTCATTATCCTGTTGGAGGAGCCATGATCTGCCATGACAGAGCTTTCTGGGCAGTATGTTTGGCTCCAGAATGCCTTGATAGTCTTCTGATCTCATTGTGCCCTGCACAGATTCAAGACACCCTGTGCCAGATGAAGCAAAGCAACCCCATAACATAACTGAGCCTCTTCCATGTTTCACAGTAGGGATGGTGTTCTTTTCTTTGAAAGCTACATTTTTTTCTTCTGTGAACAAAGAGCTAATTTGACTTACATAAAAGCTCTAATTTAGTTTCAAATGCCCAAAGGACATTCTCCCAGAAACATTGTGGTTTATCAACATGCATTTTAGCAAACTCCAGTCCGGCCTTTTTATGTTTCTCTTTCAAAAGTGGGGTCTTCCATGGACCCCGGTTTCATTCAGAAAGCGACGGATGGTCAGACCACACACTGTTGTACCTTGATCTTGGAGGTCAGCTTGTATCTGTTTTGAAGTTTCCTTGGTTCTTTTTCCACCATTTCAACTAACCTTCTGTTCAACCTGGAGTAAATTTTCCTCTTGCAGCGACATCCAGGGAGGTTGGCTATGGTCCCATGAACTTTAAACTTCCAGATAGTATTAGCAACAGTGGTCACAGGAACATCAAGCTGCTTGGAGATGGTTTGTAGCCTTTACCTTGACCATGCTTGGCAATTATTCTCTTCCTTATCTTCTCAGACAACTTTCAACTCTCAACTCTCTTTTCTCTCTCTTGTCCATGTTCAGTGTGGTGCACACAATGATGCCAAACAACACAGGGAGAACCTTTCTCCATTTAAGTTGGCCGAATGACTGATTATAAGATTGGAGACACCTGTGATACTAATTAAAGAAAATAGGCCATTATTTATTATCACCTCTAAGGTCAATCAATAATTTTGTCCAGGCCATTTTCATTTGTTTTATTATTTAAAATAATATGTTACATCTACGAAAATCAAAAGCAAAGTGTCAGTTCTATTAGATATGGAGTAAAGAATGGTGGATGCCAATTACTATAGTCAGTTTCAACTTATTTCAGAGAAAGTTGCTGTTTTTTTGTTTTTATTTTAAGGAAACGTACACTTTAAGCAACGTCTGTATTTTACAGTAGGCAAGCAAGTTCATTACCAGATGGGATGATTTTAGGAAGATAATGCATTGTATGTGTAAATTAAACACATTGAAAATAAAAATGGCCAAATAGAAATAAGAGGCAGCATTGTAAATGTGTAAATATTCAACTTTTTGAACTTCTCTTTGAATTTTCAATTATTTAAAACCATAACCCAATCTCTTTCATATTTACATGTTTTAAGGTCCTGCTGCTGTAGTCAGTGTAACAGAAAGAGAGACTGACATAGGTATAATGAGAGACATCATCAAGCAATAAATCTCCATAGGCAGTGTTATTTCTCTTTCCAATCCCTTTCCAATGCCCCTCTCCAATCCCTTGTGAATAGCTCTATCATGCACAATGATTATCAGTGTGCAGATGGATAATTTATAATTGCTAAATCAAATCAAATCATACTGAATACACACATGCACAATTGGTATTAACCCTTAAAGGTCCAAAACTGTTTTATTTTTAATTTTAATTTTTTTGTCCTCCTACATGTAAGTCAGTCCTCATGGTCTGTAGCAACACAGAAAGTCTGAAATGTAAACACCGCTTGGTTCATTCAGAATCCTCATTTATGTAAAGCAGTCTTAAAAAAGCTTCTCCATCGGTTGGTTTGAAACTCTATCCACTTGTGACATTGCAAGTGGAGGAAGTGATCTTGAGCTCTGGACCAGTAGTAATAAAACACGGCCGCTGAATGAACGTCCACTTTGCTTCACTCAACTGAGAACGGACTCAGAGTACACATGCCTCCGGTCCTGAGACATGTTCTCATCCCAACTGTTTTGTTAACATGGGGCAGTCCAACACTGGATTTGCGTCAAGGTTGATCCTCAGAGACAGCTATAGTCCCACTCTACGTGATTCTACTAACTTAGAATTGGTGAGTAATGACACATTGTGCTCATATTGGTAACCTTAAAAGTACAAAAAAGCTATGTTAGCATCTGGCTAACATGTGCACCTATTCTTATATTAGGTATACTGAGCTATGTGCTACATCAGTGTTGACATCGCTTTTTTAAACATGTACATGCTGTGGCACTTTGTTGTGTTTTTATTTGTGAATTTCATAATGTCAATGCAACAGGGTTGTTACTGCTTATTATCCAATTACACAGGACCGCAATGGAAATAAGTCTTCAAACATTTTTTTTGCCATCCTGATAAGTTAAATTATATTTTGTGCAGTATTTTTAGTTTGTCAGTAACAAAAATGAATTAAATTCAGTTCAATCTGTCAGCTTTTGTTAGACTCTTTGTGATTTTCTGATGTAATCATTTTGAGCTATCTCAATTTGTGGCATTATTTTCACAAAATGCATTTGTTCTTGTCAGATCTAGGTGTCCTTTAAAGTATCCTGCAGAGACTTTGGTGTTTGCACCTCCCCTGTTCCCTTTCTGACTTCTACACCCATCAGACCACCATCAAAGAGACATTGTCTTATGGAGGATGATAGATAGATAGATACTTTATTAATCCCGAGGTATCTATCTATCTATCTATCTATCTATCTATCATCCTCCATAAGACAATGTAGTAGACCTTGGAGAGGGGCCCTCGACGAATGTGCCCGATGACTCCACATATCACCCTGAAGAAGTGTCATCGAGGAGTCAGCAGTTACATTGTGAATTCTTTTTGTGTCAGTGTTGCACATTTCTGAATCGTATATTTGTTTGCTGCTACTAAAATGCACAGTAACCCGACATATGAATAAGAAAAAGGTTGTGCTCCACTAGTAGACAGCATGTCATACCTTTTGTTATTTTGTTGGAACACTCATTCGCCCCAGTCACCATTTATACAAATTTAGATTTGTTATTCGCCTTTTTTTCCACATATACATTTTTTCCCACCTATACATATATATTTACATAGAGTGTAAGTGGCTTTCCACTAGCCACTTTTGTTTGCAATATCGGTGAACTTAACTGACGCGCCCCGCACGCATTTACTGCGTCACAAACAAACAAAGGTCCAAACGTGCATACCGTTGAATTGTGCTCCATTTATTCTTAGTAATGCGTGTTCAGCATCCATACAGGCACAGGTAGATCAGCAGTTCCTAACGTTAGGTAGCCTAACCAAGCCTAGTAGCCAAGGTGACGGTGAAGGTGAAAAAACTGTATGCTCTACCGTCATGCAACCACCTTGTATGACACACCTTCCGGTATAAATACCGTCCCATGATAGACACCTGCCACACAGTGTACAGAAAGAGTAGTACAGCAAATAAAACAAAACAAAAAACACAAATGGATTAATGGCTCTTACACTCACGGCCCCTAATTGTAAATGGCAAGAAGACATAACAATTCTAAATCATACAAACAATGAGCCATTAGCAAACAATTCTCCTAAGTCAGAGGTAACTAATATTTATAAACACACACACGATAACTTAGCCCAAGTTAGACCTCTGAGGTTGTTTGCAACAAACAAAGTTTGGTCACAGGTCTTTCTATAACACTCAACTTAGTCTTGAGTCTAACAGACTGCACAAGACCATTCTTGTCAGGAAAGGTTTTCAGCACTCTGCCAAGTAACCAGGATCCTCGAGGAGCAGTAGGATCTAGTACTAAGACAATATCTCCGGGAACCAAACTCCTTTTCTCTTGGTGCCACTTTTGCCGTTCCTGAAGCAAAGGAAGGTACTCCTGTACCCATCGTTTCCAAAACAAGTCCAAAATGTATTGAACCTGACGCCACCTTCTTTTCACGTACAGGTATTCTTTAACAAACAGTCCAGGAGGTAAGGCAGGTTTGCCTTTCATGAGAAGGAGGTGGTTAGGAGTGAGAGGTTCCAAATCACTGGGATTCTCAGACAGCTTAGTGATGAGCCTATCATTTAAAATGGCCTCAACTTCACAGAGAATTGTATGAAGTCCATCATCATCCAGTGTCTGTAAACGCAAAACGGAGTTGAAAACCTTTCAAACCATGCAAATAACACGTTCCCATATACCACCATAGTGCGATGCTGATGGTGGATTAAAACTCCATTTAATTCCAAGCTGACGTAGAGCTTCTTGTATTTGGCTGTGATTCAATGCCACGGGGGCTTCCCTCAGTTCTCTTTCTGCGCCAACAAAATTGGTGCCATTGTCTGATCGCATGTGAGAAACAAGGCCTCTTCTACTCATGAACCTTCATTGGACACAATAATTCATTAATGCAGACGCCTGCATTAATGAATTATTGTGTCCAATGAATTTGCCACGTCCAAGTGAACGGTTCTACTCACCAAACAGGTAAAAATCACTCCCCAATGTTTGCAGAGGCTTCTCCCTTTCCTCACCTCGATTGGCCCAAAATAGTCAACCCCTGTGCTTGTAAATGGAGGAAGATCAGGCATAATCCTTTCCATTGGCAAGTCAACCATTTTTTGTCCACCTGCTCTTTCACTGTAACGTGTACCACTACAGCA
>OMOW01051516.1:8168-19051 GCA_900312555.1 Lamprogrammus exutus
GTGGTCAGCGGTGTCCATCTTATATTGCACTCAGTCAATCCCCTTTGTACAACCATTCTCATCCATCCATCCATCCAGTCATCCATACATCTGTCTTCAACGTTAGCCATCGCTATTTAAACAACCGTTCACCAATATTGAAACTAAATGAGCAAAATAAATAACAAAGTAATAAGGTATTTACACCATGGCTCATATCTAATGTTAGTAGATTAGGTTAGTGTTTGGTTAGTATTAGCATTGTGGTGTGGTGATGAATATTATTTTCTCTGTTCTACTTCTATTATTTACTTTGTCGATAGTTTAAATTTGTTCTTTCTGACAGCTCATTTCATGACAGTGGCACTAAATTAGTAGAAACAATTTGCAACTTGTGATACATAAACAACATACAAGAAGCTACTTCAAACTATTTCAAACAACCCTATAATACTGTAAAATATCATATAGATTTTATTAGTAAGGCCATATGGTAGTAATATTTCTTTGTTACTCAGTTGTGACTTTACCCAGCTTCACCTAATTGTTGTATTTGTCAGGCTTCTCCCTCTAGCTTTTGTTGCAGTTCAGATTGTTAACTCATTCTGTGCGTCAACGTCCAGGCATTCTCTAAATGAAGGGGAAGAGAACACAAAATCGCTGCAGTATATATGCAGTATTTTACACATCAGGGTTAATCAGCATGAGCCTATGAAAATCATTAAATCGCTAGCAACTTGAAAGATGAGGTGAGAGCTTCTCTGCCTTCTGAGCTCTCCTGTTCAGTTCTATCAATTTACAAGCTGAAAAGTATTGTTTAATTTCTATTTAAAAGTGAAATAGAAAATAAATCTCACACCTGAACGTGTTCACATTGTGCATCACATACCACTCCCCTATCTCTCGGTCTATAATTACTTTACTTTCCAACAGCAATCTGTATGAAATCACCTCCGCCAGGCCAGTACTGATCTTATATTTATAGCCTTATTTATCAATCTTCGATTGTATATTGAATATTAACAATATTGCTAATCATTTGTAACTCATTCCATTTCAGCGGAAAGGGGTCACTCTGATCTGGTGTTGTGTATTTGTACAGTGATTATGCAAAAACCAAATCGTGATTCTTCTGTTTCCATTTCCTACCCAGTCAGTTGACAGTGGGATAACTAGTTTGATGTCCGTCAAGGTGAGGATTTATATTGTAAATGCAGTATTTTTTATCTTAAACTCATCATGTCCAAACATGGCCAAAATGAGGTAAAACTCAGGATTTTAACTTCTTTCAAGGTTTTCTTGATTAGTGGCAAACCACAAATATTTCTCTAATGTTCTAATGAGTCAGTCTTCCATTTGGCACACATATGATCCATCAGGCAGTTTGAACTTTAACAGAATTTTGGACCACAGAGAGCGTGACACATTGAATGAAAAACTGTGAGCTTTTTCCACAGTAGTAGCAGATGGATTGTACGTTTGCCATGCTGCAGATTGAAACATCCTAATTTGGAGGAGCTATTGGTCCCATTATATAATGTGTACTTAGTGAAAATGTCTGTCTGTCGTGTCCGTCAGGGAGCGAGGCAATGCTGCTTAAGGTAAATGGGTAATAACAATTCATTTTGCTTGTCAAATATCTGCACTCATCTTAAATTTTTTATGTACATATTTGAAAAAGCACACACAGACTAATGGAGCAGCTTGGAGACAGAAAGGTGTCTTGATAAAGTTGAATTGGACAGAGTTTAATTTGCATTTTAAATGGAGCATCAGGAAAATGGAAAGAAAAATGTTCCACTCAGCCATTTTGTTATTAATATTTGCTAATATAAATAATTGAACAAAAATGGTTTACAAGAGATTGGAAGTTTGAGAAGCAGAGAGTGTGGTTCTGTTCCATGGTTCAATAAATCAAACCTTTTAAATAAGATGTAGTTTACAGTGACTTTTCTTGTTATAAATGCAGATGAAGAAGTGTAACATTGGTTTTCTGTTTATCTAATCCTATTTTCATAATATTATTAGAGGTTAAATCACAAAGACTTTGTATTGCCCTTGACAACAATCTGGTTTTCTCATCGGGCCCCCCAGGAAAAATAGTTGCCCTCCCCTGATCATGGTCTGGGCAGTAAGCTGTTAATACAATTGGAGGACTGTTGTGCCTTGGAGGTGTGCTCCCTAATGAGTGTCCCTTTAGTTGTACAATATCTTTAAATAAAAGGATGTCCAAACTTGTTTTGTTACCAACTTATGTGCAGGGCTTCATGGTACAGTTGTCATCTTCAATTCAAGACATCACCCATGCCTCTCTGACGTTACAAAGCTTTAAAGTTAACAGTACCAAATAGGTGAAAATTTAACTTATCATTTCCACTCACTCTATCTTGCAGAGATGGACAGAGGAAGAGGAGCAAAGTGGAAGTTGCTCAGTCATTACATCTCGGGGTGTACATAGGTCATAAAAATGAGTTAGTGCCACAGCTGAGAGCAGCAAGTTTGCCAAGTTGTTGGGACATTTGTCAGTATGACTACTGAGAGAGCTTATACATTTCTTTATGTGGCAGATGGCTAAGCTGCTATGTTTGCAGAGATCCCTTAAAGTATTAAAGAAGTGAGTCCTAACAAGATGCTCGGCTGACCATTTGGCATGCAAGGAAAGAAAGAGCTCAACACCATGCAGCTCCTATAAAGAGCATGGTGGGATCTGTTTTGAGGTAAAGTAGCATGCAAATGTTTGTCATGTCTAGTCACGGTTGAGAGTTCCACCACCTTCAAAATCCTAAGTACTAAGTACATGGCAAGTATAACCTGTCTCACTAAGAGAAAGTTGTTTCTTTTCTTTCTTTCTTTCTTTTTTCAAACAAACCACACTCTGGGTCTATTTATGAGATGGTTGCATGGCACACACCCAGGGAAACAGATATATGCTCAAATGTCAGACAGGCAATGAGCTTCTTATCAGAGACTGCAGCTTTAATTAAGTTTGTGCCTGCCAGTGACGAGGAGACGATGGGAACATGGTCAATAACTGCTCTGTGCAAACATCTTCAGTCCAGTTGTAGGTGGTTATGCTGTACAAAACCTTTATAACATTTCAATATAGTTAATGGTTTTCAATGTAAAAAGAAAGAAGTCAGACAGATTTATATATCTTGGAGGAACAAAATTGGTGGAAACTTACTACCAACATAATCACAATGCAGTATGCTACATCCATGGGGAGTTCACCACAAGTCATTGAAAATAGAGGAGAAAGAGCATACTGGGATGTGCTAGGAAGCTCTGGCATGGACCACAGGCATCCAGCCGAAAGCTGAACTATCACTGGGGGTCTGGTCTTACTAACAAGTCTCTGTAGCCCTTATTAGGCTTATATTGACTGGCCACTTTGCTCTCTGTTCCCATCTGCCATCCACAGTCCACACCCACAGACACAGTTACAAACTCAGCATTCCTCAACCTTTCTCTGTATTTTCTCTACAGAGATACAGATGAGGTGGGGGATATATAGGAGAAGAAACAGACAACCAAACTTTTATTCCCCCACAAATTTGTTATGGACTACTATGCTGAGATTTGCACCTGGTCACCACGGCCGTGTGTAACTTCTGGAGGCATAAAAAAGTTGAGAAATGTTTTTAATATATGAGTATAAAGTGCAGCAAAAACATGCATATTTAAAGGGGGGCGGATTGTGCGAGAGGTGGTGAGGACTGTTTTTGAAACCGAGAATTAAACAGAGTGTAAAGCTTCAAAATGATCTAATATACAGTGACAGAGCAGACCTATGTTAATCTTCAATTCATTATAAATCCTCAGGGCATAAAAAAATATTTATCTCATTAATCCCTGTCACTACACTTGGTTGTAAACTTGAGGTCAGTGCAAGGGAGCAAGAGAAGACAAATTACCCTTGAAATCTGTAATGGGACAAAAATTTACCAACTACAACAAAACTTCATTGTTCTAACTTTTTATAATTAAAGTGATTTTAGTTGTTGTGACTCTTACATTCATGACATGCACCAACTGTATTCTCCACTTTACTCATGTCAAGCATCCTTGAGTTTGTTAAAGGCGCTATATAAATTGAATTTATTATTATTATTATTATTATTACTCCTGCACGCAAATTTCAACCAAATCCAACTTTGACCCATCTGTCACTGGCGTTTCCGATGCGGAACAAATTAGGGAGTAGCTGTTTGTGACATGGGTAGTAGATGACAACTTCAACTAACATTTAGCTCAGCATGTACCTAAGGGTTTGCCACATTCAAACCTAAAGACATACTGTATCTTGATGACATATGTTGGTTTGGGTTTGACATCAGGTCCTTGTGCTGAGCAAGGTGCATAACTTTGCGTGTTGATAGAATGGTCAGCGACGTGTAAATCGCAGACCGCAAAGCAAATTTACCCCAGCTCATGCATGAGTAGCCTTTACCGTTACAGTAGTGTAAGAGCCAAAGATTAGTTAGATGATTATAAGGTCCTTATTGTTTCAAAATGTATAATTTAATGATGCATAATTGTGACACTAATGTTGTAACTTTGCTAGATTGATGACATCATTGCTGTAACTCGGTTACACCATGACTGTAAGTTGATGACACCATCCTGCTATGTTATTGTTTATATAAGTGTATCTAAGAGTGTTACTTGTTGGTTGGTGAGTTCAGAGAAAGTGGGGAGCGATATTTTTTTAACCACACATCAGACAGTACAGTTGGATTCATATTCGGTTTGTAATTTTGTGTTTCATGAATTAAATAATAAAAAAAGGTTACCTTGTCTCATTGTGCGTGTGAAAAACTTCATTTTATTAAGCCGACCAAGAGATGACACATCTGTGCCAGAACAGGAGGCAACAATGTGCCACAACAGGTAGGTTTTAGTTGATTCATCGTGGTGATTCTGCACCTGCCTGAGAGGAACATCAGTCTCCTCTTGGGACATGATTTTGTTGTTCATCTGTTCTGTTTTCTCCATCAAAAGAGTTTACTGCATGTAGTAGTAGAAGCTGTAGTGAGTACACTCGGACTACATAAAAGTAATAACTGCACATGGCTGATACCAATCCCTGGGTTCCTGAAAACACACACATTGCATCAAATATGTAGATGGCTTTGCAAATAATGTGTCAGAAGTTATAGGCCAGCGTCACACACTTTGCAATCATTGATTAACATAGTCACAAAATCTAATCCAAGGGTTAACAAGGCTGAGACTGAGGAACAACACAGCAAAAAGCGGTGAAAATTTGAATGGTTTGAGAGTGAGACACGCTACAGACTCTTGTGTATTGTGTGTACATCATTGTTTCTGCACCTGCACTACTAAACATGCCTCAGGCAATGGAATTACCAAAACTTATTGCACAACTGATTCATAGAAAATTGAAACAAATATCAAATCAAAAAACAATAAAAAACGAAGAGTCTTAGATTTAACGTCAGGGCCAGTTTCATAAGGCTGAAATAGGATTAGGCTTGTATTTTTGGTAAATTCCATATTAAGGTGTCAAACGTTAGGCTTCACATCTTGAGCAGACTCTGCGAAGTGTATGAGTGGAGGGGTATGGCTGTGCTATATGCTGTTAAGTTAAAGCTGCATCACTGTGTCATGTCTGACAGGTCAGTTTGATGTTACTCTGAGTGAGACAACTCTTGCTAAACTGCTATCACTTTTGAGTGGGAACTCACAAAAATGGCATATAGGAGGCTGCTGGAGAAACAAAACAAAGCTGTGTTGATTTGATAAATCATTTTGTCGCGTTCGTGATGCTCTGCTAAGCAACGCTGACCCCCTGGTGTGACAGCATACGTTAATAAAAAGCGCTGCAGGACGTCCTCTGCATCCTAATCTACTGGTGTCAAGACTAAATGAGAAAGGGCTGATATGTGTATGCGAGTGTTCCACTTCTATGCGTGCATGCAAATGCTCGCCCATTCCTGTTTATGCATGCGCCAAACGTGTGCAAGCGTGGGGTAGTGACAAGCACAGCACCTTATCTACATATCAATTTTCCTCATTTGAATACTCCACTCACTGGGTGATGGTGGTGATAATTACCTGTTGTGCAGCGAGTAGGGCATGATCTCCCACTGGGCCTCTCTTTGTTAGACTGGGTTACCAAATTTGTACACAGTGCAGTGGAGGATTGCACTCTGGGGACTGGTGAAACATGACAGCGCAGCATCAGTCTCAAACTTTCCTTTACCAGCAACAGACAATTCCTGGTGATGGTGTTCTATCATGTGGAAAATTACACAAGAAAAAAGGTGTCTCAGCATCTGGGAAATGTGCAGTATTTTCAGAAACATCCTGACAGCATCAACTCAACAACAGTCTCTCGTCTAGACCGCGATCTGTTGTGCCACGGAAAGGTTAAAGCATTGCAGAAAAGGGTAAGAGATACTGTCACAGAGAAGACAGCTCTTAAAGGTTGTGTGATCATGCAATGGGAAATATGCCCTGCTGAATTTGACAAAAAGCTCTACGTGAAGCCAGGTACTGATGCCATAAGTAAGAGGTTTGGCCATTTGTGATCTGTTTGAGTCAGCACTGTTCATTAGGGGACATGCCCATTTGTTTTGATTGGTTTAATTTGTTCTCATATTTTTAGTTCATTTAAAGCTGCATGAATATACAACAAATTGTTTGATGGCCTGACAATTAGCCCGACATACAGTATATTCTTATTTGACACCTGTCACAAGAACGTTCGAGAAATTACAAAGGGTGGGCACCAACAGTCAATTTGCTCGAGTCCAAATCAATGAGAGAGTTATTTTTCTTCCATTTACCCTTGGTTGGGTTAAGTTTCATGCAGAAAAAAATTAAGCGAACCAAAAATAAATCAGCAAAAGTCATGTGAGAAAGCTTGCTCTTGGTAACAAAAACAAACAAAGAAACAAACAACTTTGTACTCTTGGTGCAGTTGTTTTGGTCCACTCCCCAAGGGCAATTGCTGTCTTCTACTCGCAAAAACAAATCATTACAAAGGAGGTTTTGTAGCATGGGGCAGTCATATTGCCCCTCCTTATTTCAAGCTTCCTCTTTTCCTGCCATTTTAGCTAACATACAGTAGATATTTCATTTTTACCAGCAGGTGTCACTACTGTGCTTAAACTAAATCTGAAATTAAAGTGATAGTTCAGAATTTTACACATATACGCGTATTTGCTGCATCTTACCATTGTAATCGATCTGCCAAGTTTGACCCATCAACTCCTTCCATGTCACAAGAACGAAGGCCACCGGCAGTGTGCTGCTCCAAACTGAAAGCAAGTGAATACATTAACAGCGTAACATAGTGTTTAACAGCCATCTTTACAGCCCCCTGGCGCCATAAATAGCAGAACTACTTTTTTGGCTGAACTGCACTCAGGTTCCATGTTTATTTGCCTTCGCTGAAACGAGAGCCTACAGTTGGTTATGCATCTGGTAAGCGAATGGGATATGGCTCTGGAGTATGCAGGACTGATTACACTTGTAAGATGCAGCAAATACGAGTATATGTGTAAAATTCTAACTTTCGTATCACTTTAACATAAAAATACATTTGGCACTAGATGGCAACAATGCACACAGTAGTGGGCTACACATCTTAAAAGTTTTGATGAAACCTTTAAAAATTTTAGATTCTATCAGATCATCATTTCATCTAAATGAGTCACCTTGTCCTGCCAATCACTGACAGGGTTAGATGACAACATTAAATGTGTTTGTCATAAAATGTAGTTCGTGTAGCAATTTATACAAATGTTGTTGTTTTTTTAAAAGAGCCAAAACAGTATGAGAACAGATGAATCAGAATGTACAACCAAGTATACGAGTCTCAGCTGTCCGTCCGACAGCCTGCTGCACTTCAGCTTTCATTTCACTTGGCTGAATCCTGCGGTGGTGCTTTCAGATGCCACTGAACATTAAAAAATAATCCCATTCATGCTCTACCTGGCAGTACAGCTGCATGTTCTGTGCCACAGACAAACCTCTGTACTGTGGTCCAGGGCCGCCACGAAGGGCCCACAAATGGGAATGAGCAGGTGTCATTTTAATTATGTGTCTTTTGGTTTGATTCTAGCAGAGGCAGCCAGGAGACAGTGGCTCTTTTAATTAACCTTGGAGCTAAATGCACTGACAAGAGTCACGCTGGTCAGCCACAAATATACAGTAGTCAGACAATATCTGCTAGTCTGTGTGACTCCCGGGCTTTTAATTACAAGTTACTAACTTTTCTTTAACCTCACATACATTTAATTTTCCTCCTCACCCAGTCTCTCTCTCTCTCTCTCTCTCTCTCTCTCTCTCTCTGTCTCTGTGCCATAAAATATTTTCTGCTATCTTTACATGGTAGGTGTATGGCAATCTAAAACGAGCCAACATTCCATGAGAAGAAATTAACTAAGAACATTTACTCAAATACTTCACCGTTCACCATTGAGGCACTTTTACTTTACTTGAGCATTTCTTTACGTTCTACCACTACGTTCGTCGTCTTCTGCTACGAGGAAGACAACTTTTCCTGTGCAAAAGGAAAAATTAGTCCTACTTCATCAAATGTATTAGCTGTACTTACTAGTTACTTTGCAGATCTAAGATGAAGTTTGAAGTTTGAATTGTTGCTTTTATTTTGTACCTCCGAATCACAGAATTTTATTAGGGTAAAAGTGTGGAGAATTTACTCAACCTGAAGAGGAACATTTAATCTTCAAATGTTTAGTTTTGCACGCCACATTTTTCATTATTTGAATCCAAAACTGCCTAAATTGGAGAAATACTGTTAACTTCATAGTTCCAAATTTCATAATTTAACACACTGACAGGAACCAAACTGTCAGAAGAAAAGCAGATAAGTGCAGAAAGCAAGTTCACAGCCCCAAGCTGCCATTTACTCAATTATAGTAAATACTGGTATCATGTCACATTTGACTACCTCCATACACGCCCAAAAATTGTGACAGCCATGGTCCTCATCATCACACAGACAACACTGATTCACTTCTACTTAATTATAATTTTTGTGTGCATTTTCACACTGAGGGAGGCAAACAGATCAGCTTGTTGGTCTGTGTGCATAGATATACTCTATTTCACTATGTTCATAAGGAAGATGTGAGCACCACTGTAGATTTCCCTGTCTTTGAATTGAACACAAACAGCACGTACGGCTTTTCACACCACAGATTTGATTGACGCTTTTTATCCAATTATACTGATAATTATCTCTGAAGCCACAGATGTTGCGTCTCACATGTTTGCAGCATCTTTTAGCGGGGAGAACCGACTGCATGAATCAAAGCTTAGACTTTCTGTGTGATCTTCCCTTAATTTCCTGTCACTTCTTAACATATGTGCTGATATTTTTTTCACATCATCATTTCATATTTCTAAAATGAAGATTTTAGATGTTGAAATAACACATGCATGGTAAAATCACATGTATCGTTGATTTCTTAAGTTTACATTTTAGTTTTAAATGAGAATTCCTTTCGTTACCAATGTTACCCTTTGTGTCCCCCCTATAGTAAACACTCCGTGTGCACCTTTTGAGCACCAGTTGAGTTGACCATTATTGCTCACGACAGACAAATGCACCAGCTCACTCATGTGTTATGCTTTGTAGCTGCTCCACCATTACTGCAGTGGCACAGTGGGGCAGAACACAGTTATATTCAGTGTAAAAGCATGAACGGTTAGATTGATCATGTCCAGCATTTAGTCCTTCTGAAGGATGAGGGCAGCCAATGTGAGTGTGGATGCCATTTAGTCAAAAAATAGCGGTTAGAAATTGGTCGCAAAATTGGCTTTGGGACAAATAAAAACCGTCCAGAACTGCCACATGATGGATGTGAAAGTGCTGCATCATACCTTAGAGCCTGCCAGTTTTCAGACTTAATTTGTGAGCGGATAATTTTTAATTACCAGTTGCAATCCATTTTTTTGCATTGTAAACAGAAGATTGATGATTGTTTAATACAAATCTGGAAAAAATGAAAATGCTAAGTGGAATTACTTTCTTTGCGGCCTGGAAACATCTGGTTGTATTCTTTACATTCAGTTTTGTTTCCAAAGATGAAATTTGTCACGAGTGTTGAAGCAGCCAGGAACGTGGATCTGATATTGGTGATCTGTAGGTGAAAACGCATCTAATTAAAATGGACCGAATTTGACTGACAAGTGAAAATGTCTTGCATAAGTTACAGCTGAGTTATGACGCCCACTGTATGTCAACACAGCAGCTTCTGCAAGAGTTACTGAATACCTTTTACAAGTAATGGTGGCACAAAAGCTGTAAAAATAAAAATGAATGTAATAATGGCAACTTCTATTACTATTTTTTTCGAATTATTATTTGTTTATTCAAAAAGGGACTGTGCACAAAAAACATTAATCTCAAACTGAGGAGAGAAGCTCTGCGCCGGATTTTGCTGTCAGCTAATTTCTATCTCCAGTCCCTGGGCAGGTGAACATAAAACAAATGACATACAGTATATTAAAAAAACAACTGAAAAAAAACCTTACCCATACAAAACAAACACTTATACAATCTCCCACACTGATCCTTATCCATAATTACACAAACACATGAAATCACACATCAGTACACAAATACACATACCATCATCATGTACAGTTACAGTGTTTCAAAACAGGATCAAATCTCACTCATTGTCACTAGGTAATACACAATACTAATACTAACTACAGGGGTTCGCCACGTTTCAGAAAGACAGAAATAATCAAGATTTTAATCTGTTAGTAAGTGTTCAAGTCGTTCAGTCTTTGATAAGATGCTCCTGACATTTAAATGTCCACCAAAAACCAGAGCGTCTTTTGCACGATTTACAGGTTGAAACATGCTAGCCTTCTGTTGTTTTGTCCTTGCAGTTTTA
>OMOW01051633.1:0-10445 GCA_900312555.1 Lamprogrammus exutus
CGCATTTTGCTCTTGATTAGAGCTGTAGTTTAGTGTCATGTCCAACTGTATATCTGGAGTTTGCATACTGCATGCATGAGAACAAGTTCTTGTTGCTATTATGGATTTATTTGTATTATCTGATCATACTCATGGAATAACATGTATTACAATGAATCAATACATTCTCTCCAGTAGTCAGTAACCCTGAACATCAATTTCTTTCCCCAAGGGCTTGATAAATATTTTTGACAACATGATCATTTCCCTGTGTTTGTTGTTTGTTTTCTCTCAGGGGCCTCCTGAAGAAAATGGTGCAGACACAAAGGCAGAGTTGTTAGATGGGCCATGTCAAGTAAAGGAGGGTATGTTGTAGTTCATTCAAACATATCTTTACGTTTGAAGTATTCAAATTCATAGGTGAATTTTACACATTTTCACTTGACGTGAGTACGACTGTTCAATCCTCATGCAGAGCTCTAATTGTTTCCCAGATAACCCAGCCCCCACCACAGCTGTGGTTGCCAAGGAGACAGAGCCTATGGCTGGTATGTCATCAACGTCGTCGTTACAGCGACCGGGAAAGGATTGTATCAAAGCTGGAGAGGAGAGTGACAAGCAGATGCCGGCCTCCTCTCCACTGAACAAAGCTGCTGCAGGTGGGGTTTTGATCAGCTTGGAGTGATGTTACTCAATTGACATCTTTGTGGTTGAGTCTTCTTATCTTTGTCTGTCTTAGATGGGTACAATAGAATTAACTCTATTAATCCTGAGGGGTAAAGTGAGTCATTTTAACAGTAAACAGTAAAACAGAGACCCTTTGTTAGTAATTTTACTTGCATGTCAAAGTGAAAATGGAAATAGTTTATTGATACACTTTCAAAGATTTTATATAATCAACATTCGCCATTATTTGCTTATATCCCTCTTGTGTTACAGGACATGCAGCAAAGTCCATTTCATCAACATGCTCCTCTCCCTCTACGTCTTCGGCATTGTCCCCTGGCCGAGCAAAGATGAGTGTTTCTGGGCCAGGTAGCAGTAAATCTGGCCTGCCGTCCACTCCACCATCCTTGTCTGCCTCCCCCACCGCAACTTCCTCATCTCCTTCTGTCTCCACCGCCCCACCAAAGGTCCACCGGGCGCGCAAAACCATGAACAGGCCCTCCCCTATGCAGGTGAGCCCGTATCATCCTTGGCAAGTGTAGAATAAAATCGTGGAGTCAGATGCTTGTATACTTATCAAAGATTCTTGATCAAGGGAAGAGATGCTCACACGGCAGCGGTATGAGAATGAGCTGTGTCTTGAAAGGTTGTTTAATATACGTATAGTTGTTATAGTATTTAGCCTTCCTTCTTTGGCATTATCATTTAAATTTCTACAGCTGTCTTTAGGTTATAACTAACCAAAATTACCTTGAGACATCACCTCATAGTTGTAGATCATATTCTCTCTTGAAGCAGGTTGTCTGAGAGCGTATTGTAAAAGTGGGTTCTGTATTTTCTCACTACCTAAATGATTTCCCCACCATTTAACATTTTGCAACCAAAGCAATTCTTCACTTTTCTGTTTTAACTATTTTAGTGACCATTTTAATCACTGAGTTTCATTGTTTTACAGGTCAACCGTGCTGAGACCCCTGTGATTCCTTCAGGACCCTCTGCTTGCCTTTCCTCTGGCAGTGAAACTGGTCAGTAGATGTATATTATTCCCTACAAAGTCAAATGTGTACCTATTTAAAACAGTCACGTGGCTTTAGAGGAAAATTTTATTTCCTTATTAATTCTGTTGCCTAATAGTTGATGTTGGTTTGTCATTGCTAAAGTTTCTCTTTCTCAACAGATGCAAAAAGAAGGAAGTTGGCCCTGCCATCTGATGGCGCACCTGAGAAGTCTGAGAAAGTTCCAGACAATACTCAGAAGGTAAGATGAAGAATGGTGTAAGATAATGCATTGTTATTTTTATATATCACACAAACCAAAGATACCGAGGTCCTAGCTTTTGTCCGTGTTATTTATTATTTATTTATTTATTTCTAACCCAGGAAGAAACTTTATTCCATAAAAAAGTGGATCCTGTTACCAAGTCTGCAGTCCTGAAGAGTGACAACTCCGTGAGGAACTCGGAGGAGGAAGCTGCAGAGAAAAGTCAGATTTCTAGTCCGTCCACGCGAGATTCAGACAAGGTGTGGTTTTGGTGTCCTTATTGTCAAGTGAATGCGGCGACTCATTGCCAATGCACACTGTTGAACACTATAACGTGTTAACGTGTTGTGCTGTTTATTTTTGTACTCCTGGTGCTCTTCTTGTAGCCCGGAGGTGGCGGGGTAGAAGAAAGGCTGCACAGTAAAGATAAAGAGGGGTCAGTGAACATGTCAGATCATGTGAGTGGTTCTATGAGTCTTATTACCCCTCATTACTTTATCTATTGTCATTAAACCTACGTTCATTATTCTTTCACTTGTGATTCTGTAGATGTCAAGCTGTTCACCCGTCACTGTGGTGTGGCAAGGCTCATTAGGCATTTACTTTTGGCAGATATAATTTCAAATAAACTTTCAGTTCTCTTCTTTTAGGCAAATACCAATGCTTCATATACGGCACTCATTGAGCTGTCAGTGGTTTTGGTTTGAATTTGGCCTCAAAACTGGGAAATTCTGTTCTGAAACTCGTTTTTTTTTAACTCAACTATCCACCAAAATCACAGAGGGGTTATAAAAATATTAGACACTTGGGGCCAGGTGTATGTACATGAAACACGCAGCGCAAATAGCGACCCGATGAGAGTATTGTTGTGCGTTCGCAATTTGTGTAAAATGAACGTCTAATTTACTAAGGTTGCAGCTAATTACACAATCAGCGAATGGGCCTGCCTACTAATTGCATTTGGCGTGTGAATGAGAGTTTAAAATGCGCAGTTGAATTGTGAAATCTGTCCAACCTGGAGCCCTCAACAAGCTCGGAAAATAAAAGAAAATCTAAATTCAGTGAAATTGAAATAGAAATACTAATCAATTAAGTAACACAATATCAAAACACTTTACAGGTGCAAGATGCTGTCATGTTGCAAGGAGCTTCACTGTTGTCAGGATCGTTGTGTGTGAGGTTCTAGGTCGTCTTTTAGTTCTTCCAGTAGAGTAATTGTTGCATGACAGCTTAATCTGTACCTTGTGACAAGTTCTTGTTCGTAGAGTTAAAATAGTGTGATTCTTGTTTCAAAGATTCCCTCAGCGCGTCTCTGAGGCCTGTATCTATGTCACCGTCTTGCTGCAATTACTGCTGCCATTGTTTGAGGAAACAGGCATGCTTTTGAGAGCCGAATGCTTTGTATCTGCATCCCAAACAGGCGCAAAAGGCTTAGTACATCTGGCCCTTGGTGTTTCACACTGAGAAAATATTCAGTATTTGGTTTGACCCACCCATTTACATATACAGTACATATACATACAGCATATGCTGTATATCGTGTGATTGGGATATATGGATTCTTAAATCAGAAGCTAGTATGTAAATTCAATATTGTTTTGCAGCCAGTGCTCAAGTGTTGGAGGTCAGAGCACTTTGCCCCCAAGTAACACAAATAGATCTTGTGGGAAACGCTGAGTCAGTGTTTGTTCCATTCATGAAGTGCTGTACTTGTAGATTTAGATCAGCTATCGTCAGTTATAGCTGAGTTTTTAAGACAGAATTTCTCCCTTACAGAACTCAAAGTCTGAAACTCAGAGGACTGTTCAGAGTAGGAATGAAAATGAGAACTTTCCATGGCCGCAATCAGACCGGGGCAAAGAGGAAGACACTCCTGATGGGGTGGAGGCGCTTGGAGGTGAGTAACATCAAAATTATCAATGGTGTTCTCTAAAAGTAATTATAGTAATTATTATTCCGTTTATGTTAACCCTTGTACCTCAGTATCCCGTGTACTATAATTGAGTGATTCAGTATCTGTTCTGTCCTCAGCAGGAAGGCCCAGTGAGTACACAGAGGTTCCCTTGGGTGCTCTGGACATTGCTGCTGCAGACAGTCTGACTCTCTCACCTCATCATGGTAGGTTTCTGTTGGATATATGTGACTATGATCTGAATTGTCAGGTCAAAGGTTGGCCGCAGCGTTGTAAATGTCTTAATTTTGCATCTAATTGTGTATCCTAAGTACTCACTGTATTAGCAGCGTTGTAAATGTCTTAATTTTGCATCTAATTGTGTATCCTAAGTACTCACTGTATTTAAAATGCACCATTGCCTTAATGGGACGTTGAAATTGTCCCCATTCCTGTGCAGAAGGAAGTGATGCAGGGGACACGGAGCGGCTGGAGGAGCTTCCCCTGTGCAGCTGCAGGATGGAGGCTCCCCGCATCGACAGCAGTGGCCACCGCGGCAGCAAACAGTGCATGGCTACCGAGAGCATCGACGGAGAGGTTCGTCTCTGCCTTTGCTCTTGTGCGTTTTCTAAATGCATACATTCACCTTACGTGTGGTCATTTGAAGTAGTGCAGTGATCGACGCACTTACGTTTCACATTGCACATTTCACTCTGAGTCACGACCGCTTTACATACTACTGAATTGGAAAGACAGAACCAAAAAAAATCAATTTACCAATGGACCACTCCAATTTAGAAAAATGTACAGAATCTTTGAAAAACAACGTTAAATCCTTTAAAGACACCTGGTCCACCTTTCATTCCTCTTTCCACATTGATACCAAATATTCAAACTTAACATACCCACACAATACTTATAATTCTTCTTCTTCTTTGTTCTAATCTTCAACACAATGTGCAGTTTGTCCCACCAGCCCTGTTTGTTTGGCCTTGTTATGTATGTCCTCTTCTACACCATCTATATGTAAATATGTATATACAATCCATGATGTATTGATCTGTTGTTGTATTGTGCATGTGTTATCCTATTGCCTTAGTTAAAAGAAGAAAAGTCAACACTAAGTTAAATGTTATATTTGTCTCCTGCTCCATGCTTGTCAGCTGAGGGCCTGTACCAATTGGACTCTGAAAGGGGAGACAATGCGTCCATCCAGTCGCGTGGCCCTCATGGTGCTCTGTGACACCCATCGCTCACACATGGTTAAACACCACTGTTGTCCTGGTTGTGGTTACTTCTGCATAGCGGTAAGGGCTCAGGTTTTCCACATTTTTGTTATACCTGAATTAATGTTCATGTCTAATTCTTTAGTCCCTTCTTTCGTCCCCTCCACACTGAACCATTCTTCTCTTTCAGGGAACATTCCTGGAGTGTTGTCCGGACCAGCGCATTGCTCACCGCTTTCACCGGGGTTGTGTGACGGTGCTGGGGGGTGGGCGCAGCAGGGGAAACGGCGGTATGCTGTTCTGTCCCCACTGTGGCGAAGATGCCTCTGAGGCTCAGGAAGTCACCATCCCTTCCTTCAGCTCAGTGACGGCCTCGGCAACCACCGTTGTCACCATGTCGGCCTCCTCCACCACCACGCCGTCTCTCCCTCCGTCTGTTCCGACGGCGCCGTCCCTCACAGCCTCCACGGCGGGGATGAAGAACGGGAAGATGCCTGAGAGACCTGTCAGGTAAGAGTGGATGATGGTTTGCCTCGATGAATCAGTGCAAAATTTCACACTCTTACCGCCGCCTCTCCCCCTCTTCCAGTGCACGTATGCATAGTCACGGCTTGGTAACACGGGAAGTGGAGCAGCAGCAGCCCCCCCAGCCTGTAGCCTCAGTGGCACCCATGGCCACTGTACCCCCAGCAGAGGAGGGAGTGGACAGCGTGGGGCCCTCACTCTGTATGCCAAATGGGAAACCCGTCAGTCCCAGTGCGCTTCCATCTGGGCCCAGCAGGGCGGCGCTACAGAAGGCCATTCTCATGCAGGACACAGAGAGGTTAGAAAGAATGAACTGAGGACTGAGGAGAGATGTATAACTATTTTTTAAAGTCAGTAAAACCTTTTACTTTCACTGTGAGAACCCTTTTTTTACTTCCATACACGCATTTTGTGTGTAAGAGTAAGAAAACAGTCATTTATGTTTTCATGCCAGGAAAAATGATTTTGACAATGTTTTTGTGTCCGCATTTCCTTAAGTAACTGCATATTAAAACACCTCATCTGATATTTTATTTACAAAATGTCAAATCAGAACCCAGATGAAGAATTAAATGATTCGGTGACAAAGTATTTCCCTTTTTCTGAAGCTATTGCAAAGGAATTTCCATAGGTTTCCCTGGAAGAGTGGACTTAGTTAGACTGTTTCAGAAAAAAATGTTGTGTCTGATTGGCCAGGAGGAAAAAACTGAGGTTCCATCCCCGCCAGCTCTACCCTGCTGCCAAGCAAGGAGAGGTACAAAGAGTTCTGCTAATGCTGAGTGAGTCTTCTATCATCAGTGTCTAACACATTCAAGGACGTGTTTACAACTTTGATAAGAAATTGGCACACTTGTCTTTAAATGCATCAGAATTTGTGTATTACAATCAGTATGTGTGTGTGTGTGTGTGTGTGTGACAGTGGAGGGCATAGATCCCACGTACCAGCCTGACTCTCAGAACAGGCGTTCTGCTCTCCATGCTGCGGCTCAGAGAGGTCTACTGGAAGTCTGCTACATCCTGGTGCAGGTGAGAAACTGAGAACATTATCAGTATAGTTCACATTGTTGTGTTTGTTTATTAGGATTGGTGAGGGTGAAGTAAGAAGTCTATTTTCTTTATATTTATCTTGGCTTTTAAACTCTATCCAGGCGTTATAGGCAATATTTTTGATTGTGTAATGGCAGGCTGGGGCTCAAGTGGACGCTCAAGACAAAGACCTGAGGACTCCTCTGCTGGAAGCCATCATCAACAACCACTTGGAGGTGGCTCGCTACCTGATCCAGAACGGTGCCTGTGTTTATCATGTCGTAAGTGTCTGTATGAAAAAATGGGAACTTGTCTCGCCCTCACTAACTGATGACACCATTCATTCCCCCTATTTAACCAATTTAAATTGTGGTGTCTGCAGTTGTCCCTGGTACAAATGAAAGATGGACTGATGAACTTTTACTTTTGGTTTCCATAATGTAATCCATCCTGTCTTTCCTCTTGCCTTTTCAATGTCCTTTTTCTCAGGAGGAGGAAGGATACACAGGCCTCCACCACGCAGCCAAGCTGGGCAACCATGAGATTGTCAACATGCTCCTGGAGACAGGCCAGGTTGATGTTAATGCACAGGTAAGGAAAGAGCCAAATAATCACTGCTTTCATAACTGTTAGCTCACTTTCCACCACTGGTTTTTGCTTCTTAATTAAAGGTCGTGATGCCCAATTCTAATTCTTCTTCACTGTTCATATCAGGACAGTGGTGGCTGGACGCCAATCATTTGGGCTGCAGAGCATAAACACGTTGATGTGATCAAATCGTTGCTGAACAGAGGAGCAGCTGTTACGATCAAAGACAAGGTAAGTTACTGTTGCAGGAGAAACAGGGAATGGAATGTGATGTTTCCCAACACAGACGGTTCAGATAATCCAAAAATGTTAAAGCTATGTATGGTAAAGGTGTATATTACTTTGAATACACCCTTCTTTTCCTCCAGGAGCAGAATGTGTGTCTCCACTGGGCAGCGTATGCCGGGAATGTAGATATTGCAGAGTTGGTGTTGAACGCTGGCTGTTCCCTCGCCTCTGTTAATATGCATGGAGACACTCCGCTTCACATCGCTGCTAGGGAGGGCTACTTGGAGTGTGTCACGTAAGTCTTTATCATTCATAACCCGCTGGAAAAGATCTGGCTGTTTGCTTCCTTCTGTTAAAATGATGAATTCAAGGAACATTTGGAGATCGCATGACATTCTCCTCTGCAGGTTGTTCCTCTCCAGAGGTGCAGATATTGATATCATGAACAGGGAAGGAGACACACCTCTTAGCCTTGCGCGGGCTGATACACCGGTTTGGGTGGCCCTTCAGATCAATAGGAAGCTGCGAAGAGGAATATCGAATCGCATGCTTCGGACAGAGAGGATCATCTGCAGGTAGGTTTGGCTTTTTAGATGGCCCTTTCAAGTTATGGATCTTCTATTCTTGAAACACATTTCGTCTTCTTGGTGTTTTGACTTCCTGGTTATTTTCTAACCCCTTACGTTCCAGTGACGTTGCGCAGGGCTATGAGAATGTACCCATTCCCTGTGTGAATGCAGTGGATGACGAAGGCTGTCCTTCAGACTACAAATATGTTTCAGAGAACTGTGAAACTTCAGCAATGAACATAGACCGCAACATCACACACTTACAGGTAAGATGTGAATTAGTCTGGTGATCGTATCTGTCGTGTTTTTACTTTCCTACATTAACACACACATATGAAACATTTTATCTAATGCTCACTTTCCTTCAGCACTGTAGCTGCACTGATGACTGCTCATCTAGTAACTGCCTGTGTGGACAGCTCAGCATCCGCTGCTGGTATGACAAGGTAAATTGTTGAGGGATTACATAAGGGAAAACATTCTTGGCTACTATCATAGCTTGGATTTTTAAAAACACATTAGCTTTGGACAGCTAATTAGTAAAGTAAGGACACGATCCTTCAATTGGAAACAGAATTCCGATTGTGTCTAGGTCTGTTTTGTCAGCGAGATCACAATTCAGAATGTGATAGTTACAGATTAATTTGGCCTGAAACGAAAAGCAAAACTAATCAGACTTTGTTGTGCCTTTTTTTTTTCTTACAGGACCAACGGTTGCTTCAGGAGTTCAACAAAATTGAACCTCCACTTATATTTGAATGTAACATGGCATGTTCCTGTTACAGAACTTGCAAGAACAGGGTAGTGCAGGCAGGCATCAAGTAAGATCTCAACCACATACAACAAACTGTTATGGATATACCAGTTTTTGTTTTAAAAGAATCCTCCAGCATTTTAGCTGATGTGCAAACATCAAAACAAGTTCAATCGTGTAGTGAATTGATTGCCTGGCAAGAAAACTTGCTTATTCTGGGCCTTGCTGGCAAACACTATCAGATTAAAACTCATTCATCTATTACATTGTGCTGAAGCAGCATTTCTAAAAATGATAATGATTAATCTTCTCCTCCCCCCAGAGTTCGTCTTCAGCTCTACAGGACAGAGAAGATGGGCTGGGGGGTTCGAGCTCTGCAGGACATTCCCCAAGGAAGCTTCATCTGCGAGTAAGTTTGGCTTGCTGGTAGTTCTCAATCTTTCAAACTTAAAAGTGGTGAGTTAAATGTCTTAAATGTGTCTCTTTCTGCACAGGTATGTTGGGGAGCTGATCTCTGATGCAGAGGCAGATGTCAGAGAAGATGACTCCTACCTGTTTGACCTGGACAACAAGGTAAACCCGTTTGATTTTTCTTAACCATTTCTGCTGTATGGAAAAGGAAACAAAGGAACTGTGTTAGGAAAGGAAGTAATGAGAGGATATACGGTACCTCGGTTATACCTGATAATGCATATTTAAATAAATTACAAGCAAGGCCAGAAACAAATGCAAAATACAAGTAATCAGCTAAGGGGGAAAAAAATGTTGGTCTATCCAAAAACAGTCGGACTGAAACATTAATCTTACAATTTTTGCAGGTGTCTGCATAGTTTAATGACGGTTTTGAACATAATGCAGACAGTATATATCTGTTGCAAAAATAAGTCTCCCTTGTAATTATGTGACTTTACCAAACAAGGCTTTTGCCCAGAAAAGATGCAGCCTCTGTCGGTTACTGGTTTAGTACACACAATCTATCCAGAGTGCTACGTCTCTACAAGAATATTGCATCTAGAGTCAACTGACCATTTATCGAATCTGTTATGTTTTCTGTAAAGGATGGGGAAGTGTATTGTATCGATGCACGCTACTATGGCAACATCAGCCGCTTCATCAACCACCTGTGTGACCCCAACCTCATCCCAGTGCGAGTGTTCATGCTGCATCAGGACCTGAGATTCCCTCGCATCGCCTTCTTCAGCTCCAGAGACATCCTCAGTGGACAAGAGCTCGGGTGAGAAGGCACTGGAGTTGAGAATTCCATTAATGTACAATTTTTTATTCTACTTTTCTCCCATCTTCCCATTCCCTCTTTTCGTATCCCTGACCTGGTTTAATATTTTGCATTAAATTGCAGATGTGTGTGAATGTCATGTGAGGCTAAACTTGATTAAAGGCTATAGAAATAATTTTTGTATTCCTCCATTTGTCTGTTTCATTAGGTTTGACTATGGGGACCGCTTCTGGGACATAAAGAGCAAGTATTTCACCTGTCAGTGTGGATCAGAGAAATGCAAGCACTCGGCCGAGGCCATCGCTTTGGAGCAGAGCAGACTGGCTCGGCTGGAAGCTTGCCCAGAATCGGGACCCGAGTGTGGGATGACCTTACTAGGAAATGCTTAACATGCATAAACCCATTGGGCCTTTGGCATTAACTTTTAACAGTTTTACATATGCACACAAGTACTGCATTGCAAATACACCTTGGACTTTCATCACATTAGATCGGAAGA
>OMOW01051641.1:0-10157 GCA_900312555.1 Lamprogrammus exutus
ATATACAGGCCTGTTTCCCTTTGTTCTCTGTCTGATCGTTCTTGTTCGTATCCCATGATGTTATCTGTTCTAGTTCCTGTTCCTGAAGTGAGTTCCCTGTTACCTCGTAAGTCATTCCTGATGTCAGCTGTGTGAGCTCTTGTCCTTGTGTTTTCTATGTGGATTATTTTTTGCCCTGCCTGCCTTGAGTTTTAGCTTGATTTGGTTTTGAGTTCTGGACTTTTCCTATCCTGAGGCTAAGGTGTGCCTCTTATTTGTGTTGCCCCATTTCTACCGCTGCCTTTTGAGTTTTGTTATTAAAGACTACACTGGAACATTATTTTGTGGTTACCTGCGTTTGAGTCCTCACCCTTGCCCCTCATTAGTTACCTCATGACAGCTGTCACGTGGCAGAAACATTGAATGATGTAAAGCAACTCACATTAAAATCAATTAACTGCACTTTTTGGTATGAGAGTAGTGTTCTTTATTAATATGCTGTATTAAACTACATTTTCGGGGCATTAGGGTGGCTACTGTGTCTATCCACTGCAACTTCTGTAGGTGGCGCCCTTTTCTCAGCCTGTTTATCCATGAATATCACTGTTTATGGTTGTTTGTCTATATGAAAAAGCAGAGGATGTCTGGCAGGAAAGACGGCACGTAACATTTTTATTATATAAGGTTAATATATCGATTGTATTGAATGCAAAGTAACAATAACGCAAAAAATTTGATCTTTTTTTAAGGAAGCTATTGTGGATTTTCACTTTAAATAAAATTGAAATGACTTTAAAACACCAAACTGCACAGAAAACACTGAATCTTTCCCAAACAAGAAGCATATAGGTTCCCCTTGTCCATTGTGTTCTGTTAATCTCGTACTACATGTGGTATTTCCACATGTAGTTATAAATGCCATGTTACGCTTGCCATTTGCCAGACATTCACGAAAATGTGGAAAAAGGGGAACTTGAGATGTGTTGCTATGACAACATCCCTACACACACTGTGGTAACTGTGAATGACTCTTACTCATGGCTGTATTTTTAGAGATGGTGGAGTCTCCCATTGCTGACTGACGTCATGTGGAATGGAAAACACCTCCTCAACCTACAACACTCCACTCCTCATCAGACAGAAGACAGGGTAGTGAAATATTTTAACCAGTAGATGGCGCCCAACACTTGAACTTACTATACACATAAAATCAATATGTGGGAAAGAGTAGTTCTGCTAAAATAACTTTGACGAGGATGCATAGTAAATTCAACAAAAAGGGTATTGTACAGTAAGACACATCCCAAAATGTCATGTTATCAGTTTATAAGACTTATTGTTAAAAAAGCACCCTAATTGCTAAAATCATCATTGCACAGTTAACATTACAAAACTAAATATGAACACCCACACAGATTAATGATATATCTACTTAAGAACCAACAATACACACCGTCGCACAGATGAAACATGAATCTTTCTATCTCGATACAAAAAATATGGATATAGCAGGAATATTAAGTTTGATAAAGTCTCTATAAACTCTAAAATAGGCACAACACCTTTCTTTGGAAATAAAAACACCATAAGGTCATTATAAATTCACTACAGAGTGTGACAGATGCTATTTCATCCTCTGTGGTAAAAGATTATACAAATATCAGTGATGTTGGAAAACATCAAATAAGATCAAGGGTGTGGTGATCAATAATGTCTACAGCAGTGCATTTTGGCCTATTTGTTTTTCATACATAAAAATCCACACTATCAAAACATGCTTCTTTATTTCAATTGCTCAGATAATAATAATAATAATAAATTCAATTTATATAGCGCCTTTAAAGAGCTCAAGATAACACTGCCCATGGCAGACCATTACAATCAGGTCATATCTATGATTACAGGTCAAACACATCAGGCTGTTTAAACCCATATAGGACTATATGGTTTAACAGCAATATAAATAATAATTCCCAATCACTCTGTATTCATTTTAGCTGACATTAGGCTTTTGCTTTTTCTTCAATCGCCATTATTGCTCCTTTCAGGTTATCACACTTTACACGTTGACTTTTCAGCAGCCTTTCATGATAATATCAAACTTTATAATAACAGATAAGATAAGATAATCCTTTATTTGTCCCACAACTGGGAAATTTGCATGCCAAAACTCCAGGTGGTGGTCGTAATGTGTGCATTGCATTAGACAATTGTTACTTTTGTTAAGTTTGTTAACAACTAACTAACTAAACTAACAGTTAGTTACTTTTGTGTAAAAAAAAAAACTAAAAAAAACAACCCAATTAATCAATAAATATCATTACTATCATTATTGGATTTTTCTTACTTTCAGTCAATCAATCAATATTGGTATAGTTTCAAGAATCTAAAATTGGTCAGGCTCTACATATATACTCTCTTTCAGCATGTCTTTGTGACAGTGACAACCATACTGTATCAACTATGGAGCAACAAATCATCTCCTAAACCCTCCCACTCCCCACTCACCTGCACAACACATTTTACTGTACAGGTACCTGCTTCTCTCTCTGTGTGAGCTCAGCTCGTGCAGATAATCCTCCTGCTCATGTTTTTCTACTGCTGCCATCATGATCCCGATGGCCAAAGACAAGTCTTACGCTTCCAGATTGCCTAGTGTTCCTCTCTGTGTTGCAGACATGCTACAGACACACACTGCCAGCTGGTGTGAGACTTAAAAAAAGAAACAGGAACCACTTTCTAACAGACGAAAACAGCATGCTTTGCCCGGCCCCCCCTCATTACAGAGACAAAATGCTGTCACCATTTTCACATTGAAATATGTATGAGAGAATCATTTAACAGCAACAATTTGTCAACTGCTTTAATAAATTTTACATCAATTTCTTTTGCACACTCATTAAGCACTTTGAGTTGAGCAAGAATGCCTTGCTCAAGAGCAAATAGACGACAGTATGTTGCTTCTCAATAACCCTATTAATGTTTCATATTACAGCCTAACAGGAGATTCAAAAAGGCTGCTTTCCAGTTACATTGCACCATTATTCAGTGGTGTATGCTGCATGCTGTCAACAAGAATTACATTTTTTTTACTTTTCTAATGTCTGCTGTTACAACCTATCTAATTTATCCATAATCAGTGGTTTGAAAGTGTCTGTTTATATTTTGTCTAAGCACATAACAGCAATCAGACGCTTGAAGGATTTGTGATGCTGCCCAGTGTTGTGGTTTATTTGACACTTGCGCTGCTTTCTTGACAGTTTTAATGCGGCCCTGGAGCAACACAGATGAGTCATATGTGAATCTGTAATTATTACTCTTAGATCTCCTCTCGTCTTTATGGAAACCTGGCGCAATCTCAAAGCTGCAGTTAAGACAGCTGCGCAATCACATACTCATCAGTTACATTACGTGCAGGAGGAATAATACCTCGCAATACAATGAAACCAGAGCCTATGTTAATATTATCACATAATTTTATGTCTGGTCTAGTATGGCTGACACACATGCCTAACCTGTCACCAGTCAAATTTAGGAAGTGAAAAATTATGACTGGTCACAGCTGAGCTGAACCTGGGTCACATTTAAAAGGGAAAGTGACCTTAATATGCTGCGTGCTCCTCTTACAGACGCTAACCTCTGACCTCAGACCATTTGTAAAGGCTGTAAATTCTGATCACTCACAGAGTAGCTTTTCTGCTGGCCTGTTTGGGTTGTATTTAACTTAACATTACTCATTCTGTCCAGTTCCCAACTCCCACGTAAACATTAGATTCTTGGTGATCTTAAGTTATCCTAATATCTGCATCCAGCAACACGGTAAGAATTTAAAACAGGATGTCAATTAATTTCAGAACATCAAATTTAAGATTTATTGAATTCAATTCATTTTAAATTGTATCACATAGAGCTGCAGTCTGGCTTTTGATGCAAAATTCACCACAGTGAAGAAACTGAAAACAAGAGTGTAAAGAAATCATATCTAGAACTGGACTCCAGCACAAACAAACAAGTTCAGATTTTGAACAAATATCATATAACTCATGCAAATAATAAAGTGACCTCAATACATTTTCTACTAAAAGTTGCAGCACAAATTACTATTTATCACTTCAACACAACACAAGATACAGTACATTTGCATCTGTGATGTGTTGTCACTGTATATTGTGGAAAAAGATATCCTTCATAAGGGTCGCGAGTGGTATGAATACACTGCCAGCATAAAGTCTTATGTATTTGCACAGCCCCAGTGCTACTCCTAAACAAAACCAGCTCCAAAGGACAGGCCTGAATGTGCACCATGAGGCTCTCTCTCATGAGGGTTTGCTCATGATTCACAGAGAACCAAAGAACTGAATCCAAAACCCCTCTGGGTTTCTATGAGCCCCTGAGGCACAAGTTCACTGTTTATGTTATGACTCATGTCCACTGGTAGAGTCACAGCGGTGTGGCAAACTAAGCTGTTTCATGCACACACGCAAATTGGTGTGCAGTAAGAAGTAGCTGACTGCTCCAAAGTGGGAGTCGTGGATGTTTCCAGGAAGAACGCTGGCTTTTCCATAGGCCGGGCCAAAACCAAAGCCAAACTCAACCACTTATCTCCACTGGCCCACACAGCTCAGTGAGTGTCTCCCTTCATCTGTCAGACAACTGAGAGCAATTGTTGGAAGTTGGCGACGTGTGTGGTCAACTGGTCCTCATGGCCTTAGCATGTCAAACGGGAAGTTACACTTTGCTGGCGATGTAAAAAATGACTTGACACATTCCATCCTCTCATTTCGCTGTATAAGAGAGATGGCATGTGAGCTGACTTAAATTCTTAACCCGCCAATTACGCAAAGCAATTTAACGTCCCATCAACAGCCTGATAGAAACCCAGCCTTTGGAGATGCCAATTCACACAAGCACACAGGTGTAACCCCGGAATAAGCACGAGGAGGACTTGCGATCACTAAGATCTGCTCATCATGTGTGAAGGGACAACAAAAACAGATGAATGCCGACTGAGTATTTGGAGACATGGCCACGCCCCTCTCCTTGTGACCTTTTAAGTGACTCCATTCCAGCTGGGTCAGAGGAGAATGTTAATACCCATGTTCCCAATTCCACACGCACAGTATGACACGGGCATAAAGCAGCGGTGTGAGGGAGTACATACAATAGATCGGCTCTCGTATTTGTAATAGCCTAAGTGATAGTTCAAGCAGAGGAATGAGTGGATGGAGGCCAAGGCTGTCATCATGCAGAATGTATGGCAGTGAACAGGGACAGCTAAGACCCAAAAGCCCATGAGAGGCCATCAGCAGTGACAGCCGCTGCCTTGATCTCTCCAGTATCTCAGAGAAAATGTAACATTCACAGATAGAACATTAAAGAGTCTGTTAAAATATCAGGATCAGGTACTAAACAGTAAACGTTCTAAACATGGAGCTAATAGCTGTAAAAGTCAGTAGCTTTCCACTTTGATCTTCACAATGTTTCTTAAGAATATCCTCATACTATTTCTTCTCTTGCTCAGTACTGACTTTTTTGTGTGCTTTATTCTGTAAAAAAACTGTGACAAACTTCAATAAATCCATAATAACCAACTATCCTTTTCTTACCAACACATCTAAATACAAGATTGAAGATGAATTACACAAAATTACATTAGCTAACCTACATTAAAAAATGGCACATACTGTAGCTTGCCACTGTATTGATTTCAGTAAAAGGATGACAAAAACACTTGACACCAATTGCTATTCTCATGTCTCACACTAAGGCCCCATTATAATTCAAAAGCCATAAAACAAGAACATGCCAGTTAACACACCCTGTAATGCTGTGGGCAGTTTAGCTCTTAAGAACTGGAGTTTTTATTCTACTCCATGCCAGTAGGGGGTGCAGAATGGTCACAAGTAGCTTGTTACCAGAGGTGGCGGTGAAAGAGACAGAGAGGAGTTGGCTATGACAAATAAGATGGAGGAGATGGTATATTCGTCCTCTAAAAAAGAGTAAGAATGGAGATGGAGAATCTCTCAGATTACTTGACAAATGTAGAGTTTAGATTTGTTGCTCCAACAGCAGAGGAACTAGGAAATGAACTAAAAAAAAAAAAAGTGTCACCTCGCCAGTAACACACCCAGCAAATGTGAGATTTGGACCAGATAGAAAAACAAAGGTTTGCCTTGGGGCTCCTGCACAAAGACGGCAAAAGAGCCTGAATCACTGAGTCTTAAACCTTGCAAGATATTTTTTTGCCCTGAAAATTCTACTTCATATAAAATGCACTGAGTACGTGAGATAGGGTGCAACCACTGAAATGTGGATGTAATACAAAAAAGGATAAAATAGGTGAATTAGTTACTAATCTAAGTGAGTGAGCGAGTACTTTATGAGTCTTGAGCAAATAAAGACCAACCCAAATTGAAAAGGATCAAACAACTTAATGTTTTATCTCCAGTATTAGATGGGTACAATCTGTTTCAAGTGCATCAGAAATGTAATGGTTATGCAGGCTAAACTCTCGATGACTTGATCAAAGTGTTGCTGTTTGACAGCCTCATTAATCTACGAATTCACCTATTTTGTAAAGCTGTCTGTTCATTCAAGAGCTGACAGCTGATAGAAGTGCTTCCAACCTGGCAGGTGCACTAAGTTCCAAGAGACAGAGAATCATCCTACCAAGAAGACATTAGACACCCTGTACACAACATAAACTGATCCTTGATAACCAAGCATGACAAAACAGGTTTGGGAGGGACTTTCCTTTGCCATCTTCAGGTCTCTATGTGATGCAACACCTTCCTGAACCGTCAGTTCAGGGAGGTGGAGCCTGGACCAGCTTTGTACTGATGCACTGACATGTCAGACTGTCAGGCTCGGGGCACGCGAGCCAGTGCAACACGAGCTGAAGTGATGGCCTCCAATGCTGTCTGAGTGTAATGAGGGTTAATCCCTTTGCTGCTGCAGAAAGAACAGCCACTTCAATCAGCAGGCGCTAAATGGCAGTGTGAAACTGGCACGGAAAGACCCAGAGGCACCTTCAGCCGGTCACGTCTCAATGGAGAACAGCTGACAGGTGTCAAGGCTACGAACGTGACTAATGCAAAAGGTAAACATGCCACGTGACGCTAATAGAGTGGTCAACACAAAGCAAACATAAACGAAATAACACTATTCATTAATTTCACTGAAATAAAGCTTTTTCGATTTTACATTAAAAACCCTGATTCAAGTAAGCACATCCGGGAGCTGTCATCACAGAAAGGCCCAATGACACCAATAAAGACTCATGACTTGCATTTACAGGGTTTAAGTCCTCAGAGAGATTTTGCTTGGAGATTTGATGTTCTCATTGGTTCTAAGGTTAAAAACGTCCGTGCTTGCTTTGTCCTCCTGCATCCCGTGGCTGCCTTACCTTGTCTTCTGTGTTTTCCCAAGCGCCAGAACATAAGCAAGGTAACTATGTGCCCAAAAACCACCAGGGCAGGGAGAGTGGGTCCTGGGGGGCTGGCAGGCATTTGTCAGAACAGAGAGATAAGGTAGAGGGGACAGTCTTGGGCAATAGTGACAGGTGGGCTCACAGGGGGTGGGGGGGTTGAAAGGGGAATGGACGGCATGGATGGGAGGGTCTACATTTTTTTTTTTTTTTTTAAGGACGTCCCAAGCAGGAATTCCTGCGGTTTTCCCACCCTACAGCTAGTTCGTCTGGTTCTACTGATTGTTAAACTGTGTCCAGGCCTTGATGCTTCTTACGTACTTTCTGTCACGTAAGCTGATGCGTGTTTACAGTGTCCACAGCTGAAAGGGCTTGTCATACATCAAAATATGTAATATGTGACATTCATGTCTCAAATACCATTTTGTGAATTCAGATGTAGCTGATCAACAAACAGCTAACTCAATATTGTATTTTTATAGTTATTTGGATTTATTTCCATAATGATGGTGTTTTATCTGAATTCCTCTTACTTCCAGCACCTCCCAAACCTATTCCTACTGAATATCTTAAAGCAGACAACTGCATTTTGTTATTGTATTGCACATCATATTCACAGTATGACATGTTATATGGTAAATGTATAGCTAATAACTACAACCATAGACAGCCTTATCATCATATCCTCAAAGCAACAATAACAAACACTGCCAATCAGATACATTGTGATCGCACTTGACAATAACAGGTGGTCATGGGTTTACAGCAATCTGAAATAGCCCAGACAGACAACGATGGCTTTTACACTCAGACACACACACACACCCTGAGAGGCTGATTTTGAATAAAATACTCTATCTTGATGTCCATCACATGGCAGAGTGAAAGGAACAACACTTCTTAAAGGTAGTGGGGTTGGGTCAACATGCACCCCCTTCACTTCTATCCATGGTCTTAAATAAGAGAATATAGAAGAAGGCTGCCAACTATGTTCTTAAATCAGTCAGTCACACTGGAGACCAGTTAAAAATGGAATACAATGAGTGTGCAGTAGCTGAAGGTTGCGGTCCGTTTAATGTGAATGCGTGTACGCGTGTCTAGGTGTGACTGTCATGATTGTGTAAGTGTGTGCACTGCTCGGGAACACATTGAAATTTCACGCGTACATTTGCCAAACCACTGACGCCAAGCAGCAAAAGAAACACAAAAACAGATGGACACAGACGCACCACAGCAACTCCACTCTGTCGACCTACCAGGTATGATCTTCATCTAAGAGACGCGAGAGAGAGGAAGAGGAGGACCTGGGTGAAGGAAGTGAGAGCTGGATAGAGGGGAAAGAAGCGGACAGGACAGGCTCTTGTTTGTGCGCTCAGCTGCCTTGTTTCTCTGCCTTCTGCTTAGATCCGTCAGACTGCTTTCCTGTGGCCGGGGGAGGAGGGAGGACACACCAAGCCTGGGAAGGGGGCAGAGGCGAGGAGCTGAGGGGGCTCAGGGTGGGTAACAAGGGGGGAGAGGGCTAGAGCTGACTGAGGGTTATAAATATCCACCAGAGCCAGATGATCACACAGTGTCACAGTTAGAAACTGATAGAACACACTGGTGAGACATTTGGCTATATCCGCCCCCCTAGAGACACAAGCACAGCCGCCCTCTCTCTCTTCCTCTGTCTCTCTTTGATCATGATGATGGCAGATTTATTCTGTGATACTAAGTCACAGGTCTCAGCATGGACAGAAAAACAGATATCATCTATCTGAGGGTCCCATGTATTGGTACACCACGATTGAGATGTGCTGGAGACTTCAGGTAGACTTCATACTGTCAGAACACTACAAAACATATTGACAGTATGCTGTTTATTACCTACTTTACCACATTCAAATACCAAATGATACAACACAATACAATTGATACAACATAATGTAACACAATATGATGAGGTATGACGTGATGTGCTGAGGTGCGATATGATACAATACTGTATCACACCGGTGCCACACAGGACGCCATATTGCATCATAAATGAATCCCCACCAACAGCATCCTTACATCACAATGAGCAAAGCGTGAACCAATCACAATCACAGCCGAGGACACGCCACCAAAAACAGACTGTATCCATGAAACGGGGATGTATGGTCACCACAATGTTTTAGTCTACATTTCTCTGTCGTCGCCACTTCATTCATTCAAGGTAGCTAGGAAGCACTAAATAGCACTAGCCAGCCAGCTACCGTTAGCTATTTGGTCTGAAAATAAATAATGTCGTGTAGTTGTTTCAAGGACATCAGCTATTTCACACCAGGTAGCCTCTTTTTATAATGTCTTTTCAATGCACATTCTGATGTTCTGTATAATTGATGGTGTTTCTCAACTTTGTGAATAGGTCGTTCTTCATCCATAGTGGTATCTGGTGTCATCGCGGGGACAGGAAGTTAGCATGGTCTGGTTTTGGTTCCTATGAAAACATACTCATCGTTTTTATATTTGGTAACTGTAATGTAGGCCCTGATCGTTGTGCTAAAAAAATTTTGTGATCTTATTCAACTGTTACCTGAGAGCAGATCACTCTTAACAAGGGTGTTTGCTTAATGTCTGAAATTTAAATTGCTAATAATGACATTGGTTAAATAAGATAAGATAAGATAAGCCTTTATTTGTCCCACGATGGGGAAATTTCCAGTGTACAGCAGCAAAGTGGATAGACAAGTACGCAGTAAAAAAGATAATAAATAAATAAATAAATAAA
>OMOW01051796.1:4614-17105 GCA_900312555.1 Lamprogrammus exutus
GACTGGAGTTCAGACGTGTGCTCTTCCGATCTATCTGCAGAAAAGAAAAACTGATTTAGTTAAAGGAGGGAAACTATATAGTAAGAAATTATTTGGGCTGATAAATTAATTATATTTAAATCCAATTCAAATGCATGACTGAGGAGCAGCTGATGCGAGTGTTACTTTAAGTTCCAAACTGGATATTCTGATTAAAACTGTTTTACCATTACACTATGATTCATCACGGCTTTAGTGAAGTGAAGTGAAGTGAACTAAAGAGACACAAACTGCATTATATTTAACTGGACGAACACAGATGGAGAACTAATATGGAGCTAATACTGAGTGGTCTACTGGACAAATCTTGGCGTGTGGATTTTTAATATCTACTGAGGATGCACTGTGGTGGTTTTGTTCACTCAGATTAACGATTTTAAGCAGTGATCACCTGATGCTATAGAGGACGTTGCCATTCTGGAATATGCGGAGCAGTTTGTTGTCTGTGGTAACCTCGTGGAAGTTTGCTCCCTTTTCGTTGGCAAAGAACAGATCTGGTTTCCATATGGAGTCCAGCATGGAGGGGTCCAGGTCCAGAGAGTCATCTGGATACTCTTTATAAGCCAGTCGTGGGTCATTCCACTGCTGCCGAAGAAATACATTGAGACGGTAGTCCTACAGCAGGGCAAGAAGTTAAAATTAGAAATGACGCTAGATAAGATACATCAGGCCTTTTATTGAGGTTTTACAGAATGATTCTAGCCCACTATTGGTCATGTTGTTATTGCTCTTCTGATAATTTATTAACTTGATGATGAAGAGCATGAAGATGGGTATTGTCTATATAATCAAAAACAGCATCCTACACATGGGCAGTGACAAGATAATAACATTACAAGGAGCTTATAAAGAGGAAATTTTGATTTTCTGGAGAGTTCAATGCTTTAAGATGAATGTGGGTGAAAGGTCACTTCATAGTCATTCTCTCTCTCCACATGTAATTTTCCCCATCAATGTCAGATCTGTATGAGGGTCGGATTGCATATTTGTTACCTCTACCAAGGAGATAATGTTTATTTGTTTGTTCGTAGGGTTGCTGAAAAAAATTGGTAGCGCATGGTTAAAGAATACATTACATTTTGGTCAATAAAGGGGCAGATCCAGGATTATTTAGAATGATTTCTTAACATTGTGAGATAGGGTGCGTTTCAATATTTTTGTCAATTTCTGACAAAGTAATACATCAGGATTTGATATGATTGCAGAAACTTTGAATCAAAACAAATTCATTCAGAGCCAGAATCCATTATGAGATAAAAAACTCTTCCAGCACTTCTCAAAGTATCTGGTCAATAAGGTTCACCAACCATATGAGGAGTTACTCATTCCATCACCACAACACAGTTTCAGTGGAGGCGTCCAGAGTCTCACAGTGAGTGAGTGAAGAAAAAGATTTGTGTTTTTTAATTATGATTTTAATGTGAGACGTTGTGAGGGAGCAAACATCAAGCAGCTCAATGGCAAAGTCCAAGTGAACCTGCAGGGTCTCTCAGCCAGTGGGTGGCACTGTGCCCACAAAAGAACAAATTCCAGCTGCGTGAGCAGAAAAATGAAAGCCCACAAACCGATCTGAGCAAGCGTAACCTGAACAACGGCAAACTCCACTAACACTTTTCACCAATTAAAATTTGATGGCTGTTGCTTTGAGGTGTTTTAGAGAATTCATGAATCTCTTTAACCCTAAACTTAAATACGTACAAGGCCGTCCCCTGGGCTGCAGTAGCGGCCTGGATACCCTCAATGATTCAGGGGCCCCAGCACTTTACAGGGGGGCCTTGAAGATGTAAAAATCTACAATAACATAATGTCATTTTGAACTATTTCAATCTCAGAAATATTAACTTAGACATTAACATAAACAGGGGTAAACACAACTGGGTGTGATTCAAAGAGACTAAATGCTGCAGGTGTGAACGCGAACTTAGTGAACCAAAGTGTGCTTGTTTGGCACTCTTGTTTTACACAAAAATATCTCCAAATGTAAGGAAATAACGCTAAATCATCATGGTAAAGAGATATTTACAAACGGTGGCCCAAATCCAAACACCTCAGTCACAAATACAGGATGGTCTCTTAGCTGATATAGACAGACATATAGAATATTTTCCAATGTAATGAGACAAACATAGTGGACATTCGCCAGTAAACTTGCAAGATGGTGTTTTCAGTCATAAAATTAGTCATCATATCGTGGCCATATGTTGAGCCAAGTGATCCCTCCACTCAATGATATCCAAACAGATGGAGGAGAGCCAGAAATAAAAGCTCTGAATGCGATGGACAGATTTTTAATTAGTATGTACATAAACATAAACAACATGCACCAAAGTTGTAAGGAAATCCGTGCAGTGGCAGCTAGTTTAACTCATAATGACGCAGTTAGGCAGCTAGTTAAATGAATAATTATGTAGTTAGGCAGCTAGTTAAACTAATGTTTTAAGCAGTCGGCATCTCTATTTGAAATCTGTGTGTTGTTAAGTAGCTCATTGGTTTGTACTTGTTGGTTCGACAGGGGATAATATTGGTAACATGTTCACAGATGAAGGCGAAAATCTGTGAACATGCGCGCATAATATTATTAACATGTTAACAGTTGATCACTGCTGGCCGATGTCTAAGGGTTGGAGCACATCCTGAATAATTTTCTCATAATGTGGACATTGAGTTGAAATTTGGTTTTGGGAAACAATCAGTTATACAAACGTATAACAGAGGGTCACTTTGAGTGACACATGAGCATTACAACAGCCTATAAGTCAAACACAATAAACTGACTGACAATGTCTGAATAGCTGCTCAGTTAGAAAATTAAACATCATGTTTGGGGTTTTTACACCAGAGGTCAGCACTGCTTCACCAGATGTGACCACAACCACCATGAGAAGGCTATATATTACAAGATATAATACATTTTTATCAAAACCTTTATTAACTAGTATTTCCTTGTAACATCCTCTATAAACGGGAAGTTGAGCCACAGATATTGTAACCGTAGCTACATAGAGATTTCACCAGTTGATTGTGCATCAAAACCCATATCCATGTAAAACCTTCGGTTTCAATGCCCAAATAGTAAATATTCTACATCTAAAGATTGATGTATTTAAACTAATTATAGTATATATTGGCCTGGAAACCTGAATTGGCAGTAGTTTGTCCTAATTATTGTGCAATTTTATATGTTACCATTAAAGGCTATCAAACGTTAATACTCAGCAATCATGTGACAACAATTTGACAAAGAATGCTAATAAATAAATATAAATTTGTTGCATCTGGAATCGTAGTAGTTCTTTCAATGTGTTCGTCTTTCTCGCATTTTAGCCTTCATGATAAATAATTGGGGTATTGAGTGCATGTAAACAAAGTAAGACTTTGTTAAAGGTAGAGAACAGATGAGATATTTAGGGGGTCTCAAAGGCAAAATCTCACCCAAGGCCCCAAAAAGACCAGTTCTGCACATTACTGAAGGTGAAATTTTAATTTTAACTATCGAAACAAAGTGTTAAAAGTGAGAAATTGAAATAAAGGGTAATAAAGAAAAAACCCTCACCATAGTTGTTTCAGTGATGGATCCGAAGCTGTTGATGAAGATGTTACAGGTGACATTCACAGGAGGTCCTAACAGAAGCATGTCATCATCACACATGAGACTTTATCATAAATCACTGATGGTATAGTCACTATTTTATACCCTGCTGAATGACTAAAATTGAAAATAACATCTGCTGTTGTGTCCTGATAAATAAATGTATTAACAACAGGCAGTGTGAAATCATGTTGTCATTTCCAGTACGCTCCCATTAGTGCAGTCCATCTGTCAACCACTGCAACCTTAAATATTTCAGCGGCTCATTTCCTGAGAGGTAATCATTTATTGATCATCCTTTAGTGACATTAGTGCATTTAAAGATAATCAGCCGGGATTTACCCAGCATGCACTGACAAGGATGTGGAGCAAGAATGAAATATAGATGAAATGCAACTCCAGAGAATGAGAAGGAAGTGTGTCAGAGAGAATCTGCTGCCTTCACTCACATGGAGACATCAAGCAATTAAAAACCACGCATTTCTCAAAGAGGAAGATGAAGAAAAGTGTGGAAAAATAACCTGAAGCTGTGGGTCAAAGTAAAACCTGTGTGGAAACCTCACAGCCTTAAGCCTCTAACACATCTGTGAAGGATTTGTGCCACTTCACCGCCCAGATTCTTAATGCAAATTCAGCAGCATGCATGGGCTCTCTCTCTCTCACACACACACACACGCACACGCACACACCTGTTCTTCCTCTGCATACTGCGTTACCTTTGAAGTTTGGCCTGATGCGAGCATCATAGCCAGATGTGCGTCCCATCAGTTTGTCCAGAAAGTCAGATGGAGAGGGCGGTTTGACCGGTCTGCTGGGAAACTTCATCTCCTTACAGTAAACACACCTGAGAAGATTTTCTTTACTTTACTGAGGAGCCGCAGTAACATGCCTCAAAAAAACTGCAGTGATGCTGCAAAGGAATCTACTGAAAAAAAAGGAAAGCTTCATTTGCAAAAACAGATAACTCAGTTTTTATAAAATAATTAAAAACACAATTCTTGTGCTTTCTCTGTAACATCAATGAAATCTGATGTATACAATATGTATTTAAATAAATAAACAAAACACAAAGAACATACAGTTTGGTTGATATTATCTGTAATGTACAATGAAAAATTACTTTAAAATGTAACAAAAATGGAGCCTGATTTTCAAATTAACTCTCGGCAATTTCCTACAATTTCCTTATTGAAATATTTCATTAATTTTGTGTTTCTTGAGCTAAAGATGGAAAAGCAAACTATAGCTGGAGGAATATTTGAGCAAATTTGGCATAATGGAATGAAAAGGTGTCATATGCATTACAAACGTCAGCTAAGATGTACAGTATATGATGTATTTTGAAACAAAAATGTTATTTATATTTATAGCTTATTTTGACTAGCTCAGTGTTAGTTTTAAGTTTCTCTTTTTATGTGAAGTTATTTAATATTTACATGTTGCATGAATTTAGTCATTTGAAATAATATACTGTGTTCAATGTCAACTCACACGTGCAAGCATGGATTTCTAAACATGTTAACAGAGTTACCATATTAAATGTTAAGCAAATGGCAGACTTACTTATCCTGAAAATTATAATACAAGTGAAAAATATTTCTTACCTGCCTTGCAGAAAAATGACAGATGAGACCAACACCATGCATAAGATGTGTGATTGCATCCTCAGTGAGTGGAAACTGATAGAAAATGAGGCTGGGTGAAATAGTTTGTCGTCTTTGATGCTCCGTCTGTCTCTGCAGGTGTAACACAGAGGACGCTGCTGCTGCTGCTGCTGTATAATTCAGATTGTAAGGAAATGTTTGTGTGGAGCTTGATCTCTTTTTTTATGCTCACATGCATACTTCAGGAATTACTGAGGAATATTTAAAGAGACAGCTCTGCTTTTAGAGCAGCGTGGGTACGTCAGGTGGCTCAGGAAAATGTCACATTCACAATATTCTTGTGTCGGAAGGTAGAGGTCTTTCAATCCAAAAATATACATTAAAATAAATCAAATTAGAAGATAAAATCAAATGAGTAAATGTTCCAAAGACAAAGCAAAAGCAAAATTTTGAGACATCTAATTAATATATATATTAGTGAAATTAAACATTTCACAAGTGACAAATGAAGGAAAGTTATTGTGATTTGGATGAAAAGCTTCACTATTGATGTTCTGTTAACATGCTTTTCATATTGTGGTGATGAGTTATTGACCAGAAAATGAGCAAATTGCATTGATTGATGTGGACACAGTTGCATTGTTGTTTCTCCTTTCCCCCTTCTCTCACTTCGTTTTCCCTTATTAATCCAGAAACCCCTCACACGCACACAATCATTACAAATACCCTTGCACACACACACAGCTCTAACAAATAGATTATGTGACTTTTTTTGTCCATCATTCCTCCTTTCTTCTTGCGTAACTTTATTTTCTGCCCCTCATTAATAACCATCTGTGCTTCACTGTAGCAACCATCAAATTGCAAGTGTGCAACAGTGTCAAAAACATTCACGTCTTAATTCGCAATTCAATCTCTAGTATTAAAAAAACAAAAAAACTGCTCACATTAACCAAGAACTCAATTGTTTGTAAATATAAATGAGCAATATGAGGATTAGTGGATTTTGCCAAATGTAATAAGTCACTGAATCTGACATGACAGAGGGAAAAAGCTGCATTAAATGATGTTGCATTCAAAAGGGAAAAGCATTAATTCAAGGGTTTTTCTTTTCTGCTCATTTTGCATCTTAACCTCAATGTGGATGCCCCAAATTTCTAGTCTAATTATATCAGAATTCCAATTCCAATGTGAGAACTGATGCTTACATACTTCTACAGACATGTAAACTTAATGGCTAAGACAGAGACGAAAGGTTATGGTTGAACATGTTTGCCTCTACATTTCACTTTGGAGACCTGAGTCAAATGGATTAACAAAGATGTAAAAATGATAAATTACCGAAGCCGATGTCAAACCTTCATCGTCACCTCACTCATTTTAAATATATTTAATAAATCACAGAGTTTTTCAGTTGAACAAGTGCAGCTGTGAATGCAGATTCGGTCTTTCACATGTGCCTTTAACAATCAGCATAATTGAAAATAATGGATTGTTTCAATTTGAAAATAACTTTTATTGCAGCTTTTCTCATTACTAGCTGCACGGATCACACGGAGGAAAACAATTTTCCATGCTCAGCATTATTAGCTGGGTGAAACAGTGAGGGGAAAGGGATGAACAATCACACACACACACATATATACACCTTGACTGTAATATGCAATGTGATCAAAAGGTTTGGTGGCAGCAATAAGATGAGACAATTAAACCCTCTGAAAAAAACCACTATTGAACAGGTGCAGCAGATTAGAAATCCCAAATATGAAAAATATTCCAGCAACATGTCATTTACACAGATCCTCCCACTGTTATGCATTCTGATGTGTCTTTATTGTGGCCGTGACTGTCAAAGTTCAAAGCCTTCACATGAAGTGCAGCGTCTCTCCCATGAACCTCGGCCTCCATCTTCTTAATCCTCATGGATGTTGAAGAGCTTTGCCACTTCATTCAGATCTGCATGTTCCTCGCCATCCTTGATGATCTAGGAGGACAACATTTTAAAGAAATTTTATTTTAAATCTCCATTTTAGACCTGTAGCCTGACAAAGTGCATCTCTTACAAAGCAACAGCTAACCTTTCTTGCAATGGGCATTCTGTTGAAGACATTCCACAGGATGATGCCCACCACCACTTTCTCTCTCAGGTAGAAGATGACTCCTTTGCCGTAGTCGTCTTTGTGCTGCACAGCAGGAGCAGGCGATGAAGAGGCCACTGGGCTAGTGGCCACATCCTCGGTTTCACTTTCTGAACGGATCCCAGTTCCTGCAGTGGATTTGGTGGGAAAGGTTCAGCCCGACTCGTGATGTTCATTCTGTTTTATATGCTTAAGACTGCTGAACTAAACAGCGGACGCTCCTACCTGATTGCTCTGTAGCAGCTTTGGGTGTATCCTTGGCTGTGGCTTTGGCAAACACTCCTACTGTGGGCAGGCTGCTGTCAACAATCCCAATCGCCTCGTAGCCGACATCAGGACCCAGGTCACTCCTGTGAGAGACCATGAGAACATGATTTAAGAAGAATCGTCTTTTCATTACTGTACTTTACTGTATTTTTGAATGTTTACCTGGGTACTGCATTTGTATGATGCATTTGAAAAAAACATTCATATTCATAATGACAGTCGGATTTAATTTAAAAAAGATTATTGAAGCCAAGCAGACAATACATCGTTAACTGTAAATACTTTTTCCCCCTTTTTACAGTAAATTACTTGGGATTGACAGTGCAGCAGTACGTCAATCATTTCTGTTGTTTTCTAAGTAATTCATCTCCCAACATGCAATTCAACTGCAAGCTTTTTAAAACTGTCACAATGGCTCACATGTGTATGTGTATGCAGTTCCCTTGCAACAAACATGCACAGAACTATTAAGGCTGATGAAAATTTAACTGTGAACTTCAGTCACGTGTTGTTCATAATATTTTGATTGATGTTCTGCTTTTTGATGGACTACAATGAATTTGATATACCATTACTTGCAGTACTGCAAACATGCAATTGTTTCATTTGTAATAGACACATTAAAAATTGAGTTGACATTTATTGAGGGAAAAACTCCCTCAATAAATGTCTGAATCCCCTGAGATCACATCAGTGATGCTTTAATCAGAATGATTAGTTATGTTTGGATTGCAAAATGTGTCAATTCTATGCCTGAGCAATGCAGCCCCCTGCTGGCAAACATCCAAACCAATGCAAAGGGGCCTCTAAGGCCTTTTTAATTTTTTAGCACTTCATGCTGTACAAGATTTAAAAGCAATCATGCATGTTCCTCTGACTCCTAAAAGGTTTAAAGCTGACTCATTTCCAGAGTTGTTTTGACCCAGTGCCCACACTTGTGTGGACATGTGCATTCACTAATCAGGCTGGGTCTCACTTTCACAAATACATCTTGAACCGCGTTGAATTCGTAACCTGTGTATGAAAATCATTAGAAATGTGAAGCAGTTTAAAACTCACCAGAACATCGACTGATGCCAGTAAGGTTTGCTGGCTCCTGTCATGTTCTCTCCTGCAAGCCTCCCACTCACAACCGCGTGATCATGATGCTCCACCCGCCTGCGGCCCAGTCTGATGTCATAGAAACACGCAGCATCTCCTGCCTGTATGCAAACACAACGACAGAGCAGAAGTAGCATGTATGCACATTTTTATGAAGAATATTTATTTCATGTTAGAGGTTATTGACGTTTTCACTCTTAAGCTCTAAAAAACATTATAACACCGCATGTCTACAGAGACGTACTGTTTCTGATTAATGTGTATGATGTTTTATGATGTTTCTGTTAATTGAACGTGAGACAAAACCCACTAGTGTTCAGTGGGACAAAAATTATGCTATGACCTCAATTTGCCTGAAGAGAGCACTATAATGAAAGTGCAAGGATTAAAACAAAGATGCATAAATACAGATCAGTCCATAACTGTCAAACTATCAATGGAAACATGTCCGTAAAGTGTGCTATAGAAATAAAATTTATTATTATTATTATACTACTATGAAACTGCTTCCACACACAATGCCATTTTCTTATGTTTTCTACACAGCTCTTGTGATCCCAATCACTTGTTGATGAAATACCTCAACCAAGCATATGAACATTGAACCTACCACCCAAATATTGGATCTAGCTTGCAGCTCTGCATTGACCCGATAGCCACCAAAGTCAGAGTCCACCTCCAGGCCAGCTGACTTGGCGAGGTCAACATTAGGTTCCAGGCCAACAGCTGCCACAATGTGATCCGTTTTTATCTAGAAGGGGAAATGTAAGATAATTAGTAAGTAACAGGGATCTTTAGTTTCTGATGGTATTTACCAAACTTACAGAAATCTGGACCTACCAAGCGACCGTCCTTCAGCTGGATTTCCAATTTATCATCCTTGTGGGTCACAGATTTCACCAAAGCTTCTGTGAGGACCTTTACACCCTCTTCAAAGTCACAAGATTTGATTTTAAGTTATTAAATTAAAGTCTATCATGAATGTGATGATGTCATGATTCAGAAAAGCTACAAAGCAAACTGGACAGAAACCTCTCTTGACTTTTTCTGTTGTCCAGTTGCTCAGATATTCTGGCAGCACTTTCCCCATGTTGCCCCTCTCTGGGAACATCTGAATCACCTCCAGGTCAGAGTCAGCACCTGAGGGGACAAAGCATTAACATCATTTAGTTTAATATCAGAATTGTCGACCGTTTTGTCATTTCATCCTTTTGTTGAAGTCTTACTTCTCCTGCCAAGGGCACAGGCCAGTTCACTGCCCAGGAAGCCTCCTCCAATGATGGTGACGGACTTGAAGTTTCTGGAAACCTTGTCCAGTGACTTGAAGTCCTCAATCTGTGGAGGAGAGAAAAATATTAACTCAGGGGTAACTCAACAGTTACACTAAACTGGGTAACACAAATTCCCTCACTCACTCAGACTGAAGCACAGCTACTGCCCCCTTGTGGCTAAACACTAACCTTACGGAATAAAGTGGTCCTCTTCATCACCTCCTCTCCAGCTCTTTCTATAACCTGCAGGTTCCTAGGCACTCCCCCTGGAGAGAGAGGTTCCACTTAGAATCCACCTGGTTTAAGCCACAGGTGGTAATACATGCATTTTAAAGAGTCTTACCTGTAGCGATCAAACACTTATCATAAGAAATTTCAGTGTTATCATCCAGTTGTACTTTGTTTCCTCTCACATCCATGTGCACCACCTACAAAATTTCATACAATGAAAATTATAAAACAGCCAAAGAAACTGTCTCATGTTTTAAGTCAAGGTATCCTACCAATACTGTACGTAATAGTGGGAATATTTGGGAAATTAAAATTTAAAAATTACAACAAACCTTTTTCCCACTGAGAACTGCCACTCCACCATTTTCTGCACTCTCCAGTTCTGCTGGACTGATGTAGAATGATGGTGGCTGGAAGTAAATGCTGGCAAATAAATGCATAGACATTAAAATGACAGCAGAATGAAAAGTCAGACATAAAAATAAAGTTTAAATGACACAAAGTTTAAAGTAGGGTTTACATCAACAGCTCTGAGACTAAAGACTGAAGGATGTCTTTCCTGGAAGAAACAAAACCATTTACAGCACAGTTAACGATGCATATTCTTGTATGGACCAATTTCACATATTAATTTTATTATTCAGCAAACAACTGTATGACGCTTTTATGGCTGCACAGGGAGATGACCTCCATGACATCACAGAGGTTACTCCCTATTGGCACTTTAAAGAGCAGGTGTTGGCGCTGGACTACAAGTTTGAAGAAAAAAGCCTCTCCAAACCTTTTTAATGGATCCTGTGCATCCAACTAACTTCTAAGAGTGGCTTTAGTAGTTTATCACTGAGTGGATGCTGAGTAGTGTTCCCCTTGACCAATAAACTCAGACTGATGTGTAAAATCGGTGGAATCCCCAATTAAGCAATGGATAGTATCAACAGCGGTGGTTATCAATACACAGATATAGAAAATGTCAACAGACATCAATGGTAACGTAAGCTAAGAGATGTCACACAGCACGCTACAGATTGATAAGTGGTAAGTGCAGTGAAGAAATAACACAGTGCTGACTGCTTATCACTACAGAGAGACAGACAGTAAGAAGGATTGAGAGGATTCAGTGTAATGCAGTTTAATATACTAGAAAATATATAGTCTATTTGTAAACTTTAGCATACCTTCTCTCTTTTCCATTCCACTGTTTGAAGCGCAGAGTTTCTGTCACACTGGGGTCATCAGAGAACCACAGTTCTTTAGACAGTGGTGGTCTCATATATGGAAGGTCTGGCTCATCAGTCACAATTAATACCTGGTAGGAAAAGCAGAGAGGAGTTCACTTCAGAGATACATTTGAGAAGAACATGGATAATATAAACTGACTTCTGTGCTTTGCTGACTGACCCTGGCACCAGGATCTCTGGCTCGAATAGACCGGGCAGCAGCAAAAGAGGCTGTGCCTCCACCAATGAGGAGGTAGGGGGCATGTGTGGGGAACTTGACCGGGCTGGGTGCAGAGTCCAATCCTGGAGTTTGTATGAGGGTGCAAGAGCAAGCACAACAGAGAGCAAGAGAAAGAGAGAGGCAAAGGGCCAAAAGCAAGAGAAAGACAAAGTCAATGCATGATCCATGTTTTGGAGTTCATTAGTGCTGATGACTTGCACAAACATACCTGAAAGGAATGAGACTGAATAGACATCAGTAAATAAAATCAACTGTTTCCATGTACAAGAGATTAACCTTTACCAAGAAAAGAACCCAAAAAACGTGTGAGAGACATGCACGAGTGGAGACGCGAGCTGTAGTGAGTGAAAATATTTCTAAAAATACACAGGAGAGAAGGTGAAAAAATTAACATTAATGTGCCCATGTCCTCGATGCAGCAGAGGCTGAACACCGTCTTACCACTCTGTGCCACCACTTCAGATGGAGGCTCTGGAGATTCTGCGGCGGGGCTTTCTGCTACTGCTGCAGATTCTGTTAGTGTAACCGAAGCATCAACCAGTTAAGAGACAATAATCTCTCAAATACGGAAAATTCATTGGTTCCAACGTCTGACTGATTGCTTACCACTTTCCACTCTCTCTACACTTTCCACAACAGGAGCAGGAGGCGGTTCCGTGAGCTCGGCCGGTGAAGGCTCAGAGGCGGGTGGCGGAGGCGGTTCCGTGAGCTCGGTTGGCGAAGGCTCAGAGGGGGGTGGCGGAGGCGGTTCCGTGAGCTCGGCTGGCGAAGGCTCAGAGGGGGCTGGCGAAGG
>OMOW01051842.1:0-14646 GCA_900312555.1 Lamprogrammus exutus
CTCATGTTCACAGTTGGAATGAAGCTGTCAGCACTAAGAATGGGTATCAAAATTTTGGTACATTTATTTCACTGAAACACTCAAATACTACCAAGATTTGAAAAATGCTGTGTCATTGCATACCCAGCGGTTTCTGTAATCAGCATTCAGTACAGGTAAGAACATACCTGTTCGAAGATCTCTAGACTAGTGACTGGCTATCCATCATGTAGATACATGGTGGATACACAGGAATAACAACACAAGCCTTTCTTCCAGATGGACACGCGCATATTTATAGTGAGTATAGACTCAGAGTATACTGACGGGGAACGCATCAGATTTAATGAAGTCCGTGAATGTACGTGGCATAAATTTCAGAGCAGAGTGGTAGATTTTTGATGTCTGGAAGACCACTGGACCATGCAGCCACCAGGGTCCTCTGAGCTCATCAGCCTGTCTGAGGCTGAGGCTCTGTTGTAGAGAATTCAGTCAAATTTGAAAGTGTTTTGAGCAATTAAAGTATCACATTTGAATGACAAGGAACTAAGGCTAACACTGTTTGACAGTGTTAATGTAGTGGGCCATCCAGAATTGCACAGAGACATAAATAATATAATAGTCATCTGTAAGTGGAGTAAAAGTATAAGATTCTTTTTAGATGGTTCCTTGTTCATTCTCTCTTTCTGTTGAGTAAACACTACTGTAAAACTGTAACTGTACAGAGTGTGCTAAGGGCAAGACAGCATATGAGGAGGTAAACACAACTGAACAAACCTATGAAATGTCATCATTGTTTTATCTATTAAATAATCATTCTGACATTACCATCTTGTTCTTGTCACACCCTTCAGTTTTCCCGGTTCCTCTCAGATTACATTTGCCATTAGCCAACAGTCCCTAGCTGCAGTGGTGTGGTGGACGATGCATGGATGGATTGAATAAGTAGAGACAGGAAGGAAACTTAGAGAGGAAAAAAGATGTGGATCCAAGCTCAGCCAGATCAGGGCCTCTGAGGCTAAGCTGTTGCATGATCTATGGGGCTTCATCTGTTAGTGCTGCTTTAGTAATTAAACAGGGGAGACCCATTCAGTGGAATCTTGCTGTTGGCTTCGGTCTCTCCCCTAATCTTCCTGTAAGAGCAGATAATTAATGGTAGAATGGCAAGAGAGCCCACAGCCCTTCTGTTTTGTTTACTCAACTTACTCCTCGTTTCCCTGTTCAGAGCTTGGCCATAGTGTGTCATCGCCCTGGCAGTCAGATATCAACGTATGGCATCTGTCCAGAATTCTTATCGTAGACTGTATCATGATAGGTCTTGAAGCAGATGCCAACATAGCTTTGGCGTAAATTATTGTTGAATGACAGTGCAGTAGGAACTTCGCAGCTAGGATTTACCCCTCACTTAAATTGTCAGGAATTGCATCATCATATCATCTGGCCTTGGTAATACTTTTGATATGTTGATATTGATTTATTTTTTTTTTTTAACCATATGTTGATTTAATTTATTGTGTCTCTGTCATTGAGAAATGTCAAAGAATATGGCTCGCCACATTCAGAAGGTGGACATGTAGATTCTAGGTAAAGAGAGCAGAGACAGGCCCCAGGTAGAACTGCTCCTGTGGGTAGTGAGCTACTCAAATCTCCCCTGCAGCAATATTTTTTACAAAGGCTTTTGAAGAGCTGAGGTGTCAGAGTCAGACTCCTGACCAGACCCTCATTAGCCAACAGTATCACCAAAGGAACGGAAAGGGTAGGGATAACCTCTTCAACAGCACTTGAGAGGATGTCTCTCTAACTGCAAATTAATGTTTTAAGAGATCCACAAGGGTAGAGCAGAGTAGGGAGCACATTGGTATTGTCTAATGGAGGTGTTATTTTTTGTATTTGAGTGACAATGCAGGAGTTGTCATCGGTTTGGATACAGGGGAAGACTTAAAGAGCTGCTTAACGGTACAGCATTGTGGAGATTGGAGAGATTCCCATTGTGGACTGGTTTTGTGGGTTCAATTGTCTTTTCATCTCCCGGTTTGTTCATGTTCCCTGCAGCTAAACTCTCCCTGTGTCAGTCATTTTGGCTCTATGACCTAGAGAGGGTACAGCACAAGAACCATACATGCAAACTCGTTGCCTTTCGGTGAATTTGGCCGTTTTGAAAGTCAAATAGACCATTTGCGTGAATCGTGTAGATCTAAAGATTTTTTTTATATGGCGGGGTTAATACAGCGGGGAATACATGAGTTTATGAAGTAGCATGTGTAACTGGGCGGACACACCTCCGCTCCACTCACACGTGAAAGTGATTAGTCCATCACTTAAATTGCAGATGTAGAATAAGATAAAATGCTCTCAGGGAAGCTCTGTGAATCACCTCACTTCTCCTGATGCTGCTGCTGTGTCACGGCGTGTTCCCTGGTTGAGGTATGTGGCTTCTTCTTCTGTAAATGTGGCATTGTTTGATCAGTGTTTTCATCGCACTATTTCTGCCTTTTCACAGGCAATCCCATGCCCGTGTTAGCAAGATTGTGTACATGAGCACTCGGTTTCGCCTGCAAGGTGCGGTAATCGGCTCCTACACATCTTGTATACCTTATCGGGGTTTTAAGCTGTTTGGTGTTGCTGTACCCGCCGTATCTCAACGTACACCGGTACAGCTCTATTGTGGCCTACTTCGAGTGACTCAACGCATGACCATTAACTGACATAGACAGCATTTTAAGTCATCATATGCGCACCCCCGACACGAAGGCTGTCCCAAATCCAAGACACTACCAGCATGCTGTCTACTAAGATACCTTATGTTGACCAAATTTTGAGTCAGGGTCGGATGCTGCCTTGATATACGAGGCAATCCCACAATGCAATGCGGCAGAGCTTTGGTGAAATATTTTATCCATTATGACGAACGCTATCGAGCCCAAAGCAAGCAGCAGAATTATTTTCAAATGTAAGTTATTTCAACTACTGTTGAGTTTTTAAAATTCTTTTTGTCATAAATAGTAAATATGAATGATATAATTAGTATGTGTGTTGTATAAATGCTCATCTTGCCATTTTTGGTACATCGATCATATTCATGTTAGCTTGAATGTTGCAAGAATGTTAGCTTGTTGTGTTGCCTCGGGCCATTGTTTCAAAAGGGCTGGGCTAGCTAGTGCTATCGCTAACGTTAACGCTAACATGGAAATAGAATAATTTAATTTAAATTACAGGGTTATTGAAATAATCTACTAGCGTGGTTATTGGCACATATCTGTCAGTAAGTGATTAGCGAGTTATTCGGTTGTTTTCTCAAACCAGACTCTTCTTTTATCACTCAGGGAGCAGACCTGCGCTGGAAGCCTTCATTAGTTCTCGCTTTGGGAAAGAGAGACGCTTTACTCTGCCGTGTGTGCTTCGAAATGAATGACAATGACTTAAATGTTTTAAATGATGACAGTGGTTTTGTGTCCCTTTTTTATGACCAATGTCTTGCTAGTTTCCTAGAAATAAACACATTACACAATGACCATTACCCAAGCTTTGTTTTGATATAGTTAATATGAATGTATCCACAGTTATGAACCCATATTTATCTACATCTATCCATACACACAAAAGCCTACTTGCACACACTCATGTAGAGAAGCTGTTGAAGGATTAAGGAGTTTATTTGCCATTATCTAATAGATAAACGAACAAGTTAATTAATGTAGTGCCTCATGTTTTTAAGATCACAATATTTTCACATATACTGGATATACATAAACAAAAATTAACTAAATCTTTTTTTTACCACACCAATAAGTATATACAAAAGTTACGGAAGTCTGAACTACTGTATAGAAACAAAGCGATTTGTCCAAGTGGCTGCGTGCAGGGGGCAGGGATGATTGATCATATAATCGCTATCAAACTAGTGTGTCCCAATAACCTGCCTATGTAGACAGCTCACTAGGTATTGGGACACAGCTTTTGAGTTTGAGTTCAGTGACTGCCGGTTTTAAGCACTTGATAAACTGAATAACCACACAGACAATTATTTCTCATATGGCTGTTTTATTTATGAATCGCCATTACTCTTACATATTCTTGCTTCTCAAAAGAACTGTGCAATGTCTGCGAATATCTGAAAACTCAATAGTACGAGCACATTAGTGTTGACATCACATCGCCACTATTGGGGTGGCCAACCTATAGTGTATGTTTCGCTATATGTTTCTTAGTATAACGTTAGGTGTTTGTGCATTGTTTAACGGGGATGTTGCAGGTTCGTTTAAATCATGTTTAAAACTGTCGCGGCAGCACAACTTACCAGTGTGTTATTTAAATCGTGGTTAAATAATCCAAGTAATTTAACAAACTGTGAATGAGAGGAGAAGTTGTTACCGTGTTGATTTCCTGGTTGTGTCATCACGCATAGGCAAAAGAAAGCGGCGTTACTTCCTACATCCTTTTGTCGTTTTATTTGCTGCCAGTGTGATAGGGACAGCCGATTGTTCCCGGGATTTCATAGTCTGTTGTCTATAACACAATTTGTAATGTATTTTCATGGATTTAAAGGACATGTATGTGTTAGTTAAATGATGTGGTGATTGAATTGCGTGAACATGTGTCTTCTCTGTATTCTCATCTCAGAATGCACTAGAACATAGCATTTTCATGTTAAAACCGCAAAACAATTTTGTGTGGGGAGTATACCCCAGGACCCCCCTACATAGTTTACCTTCGTACCTTGTAGCCTTTTTCACTGCTCTTGAGTTTACATGTATGAAGAGCAGTTAACCAGGTGAACTACTAGGACAATTGACGAGGTGAGAATTCAAGTAAATGCCGATGGAGTTGGCTGTGACGGTGGGATTGAGTTTTGGGGATTTCGATATGTGTAAATATGTTAGATGTGTTGTTTGTGCTTGTCAGAGGATATTGCACGGGCAATTAATTTGGCTTAACGTGACCACACTCGGGCAGACCTGAGACGAGAAGAAGCAATCGTAACATTGCCTGCTGTCTCCCAATTTAGATGGCTTTTTGTCTCTGTTAATTATCTTGCTTTTTGCCTCAGTACCTCTGCTAAATAAAAAAGGCAAGAGTTTTAAACAAAAGCCGTCTGTCTTTTTTCACAACAGTGTAAAGGACTAAAGACATCTGTCCCTTCAGAAGTAATAAAACATTTTCCAATTTACTATCTGAATGCAAATTTTTAACCTTTCAACCAAACAAAACCACGGTATTTCAAGGAAGAAGAGAACATTTTTCAAATGGTTATTTGATCTATGTCAAGCACATAGCTCAACTTCCCCCAACAGGCATTGACTGAGCTGTAGCAGCTTTCTTGCCTCCTACTGCACTGCACATGGTTAGGTAGTGAATGGCATTTTGGTTTATAATGGTTATAAAATGGCACAACGGTGCCACTGCAGAGCCCTGCTATAATTCAGTGCCATATTCATTTGCATAGATGATTATAACTCTTCTGGAGCCATTCCAGTAAGTAATACAGCAAGACAAGATTGGACATCTTACATTAAAGTTTAGACGGTATCTAAACTTAAACCCCTTAGAAGCATATTTCAGCAGTATACTAGCCAGTTATCCTTGAATTTATCAAGCAAAAGATATATTAGGTTTGGTGTCAGTCTGAAAAGAATCAAAATGGTCTGTAGAGTTTTTCAAATTATCAGATGCTATTCCCATTTTTTGTCGAGGCTCCTTTGCAGTCAAATACAACTTGAGCAGCTTACATTATATTTTGGAATATTTACACTATAGTATATGTCCAGCCTGGCTCCCCAAGGTTTTCCAATATACACTTTCCATCAATAAAGTGACATCGCAACATCAGTTGTTACACTGTAGTGATCTTGAATCTATGGTTCCTCACAGTGGTCACACAAGAGGTATAGGTCATGGCCTTGCACAGACAGAGTTAGGCTTCTGCTGTGGTCCATCATACCGAAATAGCACAGGCAGTTTGCCAGCTGCTCTGGGACAGACTGGTTACAAGAGGGCTTCAGGGCATTTAGAGAGCTGACCGTGTCTGGGTCTCACTGAGGCCAGTCCAGCATAATAAAAAGTCTCGCTAATCTGTGTGCAATACCTCCACAGATCAACAGCGCGCCTGTAGATTGTTTTGAGTATCCCTTGAAATCCATTTGGGGTATATTGTCATGACGTCTAAATCATGCCCTCCATTAGTTTTAGAGTATTGCACCTGTTTGAAATGCCTGGAGTAATTGAATGTTCCGCCTATCAGGTTGAACTTTACAAACATTAATTTAGGGAATATAGCTAATTGTTAGACAAGTACCAATTTTTTAATTTGTAAAACAGTCTATATCGGTCACACCTGGAGTCGACCTTGGTATTGACATGTTGAAAGCAACGTGAATGAGTAAATTGGAGTACTCTGCTTGCAACATGAGTAGAAAAATATTTTCTCATTATCCAATGCGGGTTTTTTTTCCTTGTTAGTAGTTCCCTCCAAAACTGAATCAAAATAGCATCAGTATGAGCCATAGCTACAGATATGAAGGCCTCACAGTGAGAACACAGAATCAAATCAAGGAAGTGCTATACTGTTAACCCTATTTCCTAAAGAAAGTTTTGCTTCCACCATTGCATTTGTTCAAAGCATTAGATCTCTTAATGGCTATATGCTCCAAATAGATGTATTAGTGTTGCAGAACTCTTCATTATGTCGGTTGAATGGGCTCTGCTGGGCTTGCTTGCCTCTTGCTTCCCAGCATAAGTGTGATCTATGAACTGGCTAATTGCCTTTGTACTGCTGGCTCCCATGACCAGGCCATTTACTGCCTGAAAAGGTCATTTCCTGTCCAAGTTCTAGAATATCTATCAGTGAGGCTCGGTTACAGTAGAGAGCGAGAGAAATGGGTAATGTATGGGAATTGTACTGGTTTGTTTAAATCTGAAATTATTGTAGCTAGTCCCCTGAGTGAAATCAAAGAGGCCAGCAGATGGTTATCTCACTCAAGGGTGTCGTGCCGTATTTGTGCTGCAGATCTCCTCCACTGGGTGAGAATGAGAGGAGAAATGGGAGAGCAGCACAGGAAGTATTCTTTTCTCTCCTCTGTGGGATTGAGGATTGAGAGCTAAAGGAGCAGAGAATCCGAATTCATCTTTGCTGGAGATGTTTCATTTCATTGAAGCAACAACTGTAGAATGGGCTTGGTGCATTTGTTTGGACCCCATTTACAGCCACAGAGTGGACTGAGAACAAACAGCCAGAGTGAGTGACTGAAATGTATGTGGAGTGGACGGACTATTGTTCACGCCTCAGGTTGGGCTGAAAAGATACTAAAGGAGTGCAGACTCTGAAGCACAATTTAATGGAATCCAAGTACCCTTTGGCAATGAACAAAAAAGAAGCAGATTCTTCCTGACTGTTTTCTGTGCCTTCTTTCTCCTTATATTACATCATCTTATTTTGATTTCTGACTTTTTGTTAGCACTTCAATTAGTTCCAGGTAGGTTAGACTGTTTTTTATTGTTGGTTTTGGTGAAGTGCACAGAGGTAGTTAAAAGATTCGCAGAAAGACCAGACAGATAGTTTGGTTTATTTACAGCCAGTTTTCAGAACAAGCACCATGAGTTATAGTTCACAAAAAGGGTTTTGGCTTGTACGCAATGACACTGGAGTCATAAAATGTGTCCTGCTCCAATGCTTGATGGCAATGGGGATAAGCAGAAAGAGGACACATTGGAGGAAGTGAAGCTGTTATGTAGTGATCAAACATCGGTGAGTAGTGTGTTATGACATTGTTTGAATGTGGATTTTTTTTTTTTAAATTAAATGGTGAATTGTTAAGCTACATTTGATAGTAAAAATGAAACATGTTTTATGGTTTTATTATGTTTAATATACGTACATGCAGTTTTATACTCAGTAATATTTTGTCTAGCAGGCCAGATCAGTGTGCATGCTGTGCTTCTCCTGTCATTTCCACACAAGTCTCATTGATACAGCTGACAATTTCACTGATCTTAAAAGAATCACCATGCAGAAGACATTTTGGGTACTGATCCTGCTATGGTATACCTCTAAGATTTTGATGCATAAGGTCTCCATCTTCACAGACAAGGCTAGTTATCGGCCTATGCTTTGCTTCCCTTCTAACTTGAATTTGAGGTGTGTGTGAATAAATCAAATAAGTCAATCTGTTCCTACTTTTAAGTTTACTTGTCTGAGTGGAAGCTGTTGTGACGTCACCTGCTTCCAGCCTCCTAGAAGTAAAACAGAGATGTTGTTTTGTGCTTTTATACCCCACTTTGGATCTTGGCTTTGTGTGTGCTTTTCATTTAACGGTGGCAAATTTGCAAAGATTATCTCTTACTTGTTTCCCTGGTCATTGAAGGAACGAAGTTTTCTTGCTGTGCTGCATAATTCCTCCTTGCTCACTAAAACTCACTTTGTCGGACACACATTCACTCTCATTTTCCAGTGACAAAAAAGAGGCTTCAGACTATTAATTAGGCTATTCATCCACTTTCTCTTACATGACATTTACACCCCGTTATTAGTGATCCAATTCAGACATTCAAGTGTAAACCATATAAACCCTGGCATGGGCCATACAAAAAATGGAAAGACAAATTTTTTTATTATTTAGTATTTGCAGCCTTTTGGAATTTGGCATCAAGCCAAGTAGTTTAACTGCATAAATAGATAAAAATAAAATCTGATGTTGCTGAGAAATATTGCACAAAAGTGGCTAATGGAAGTCTATACACTAGTTGGTATTCTCATAGCTCAATATACCTTAAATGAACAAGTGAGAAGTTCACAAGCAGGGCCAAAATACAGTCATTAGCGGAATGTCTATAGAATGGAGCTGTAACATGTCAAAATAAAATATTGCATCATGTCATTGATCACAACAAAATCCACATTGAAATATATTTACAACTGACAACTCTCAAGCAGGGCCTTGAAGTTGTTACCACAAAATTGTCTTGGGAGGACAGCAGAAAGTGCTATCATTTGTATGCTAATCAGTGGTTATCAAGACAGCATATGCATCCCTGTCAGCAATGTAGATCTTGATCAACATCAGATGTAAGGACTCGAGCATTCTGAACCACAAAGAGGAGTTTGTACGTGTGGAGAATGACAAGTAGCCATCTGGCAATTCCTGTCCTCGGACCTGTTCAGTAACTACATCCTGAAATAGCATCAAAGGCGAAAACATCGTCTTTTGAAAATGGTTTGTTGAATCCAGAGCACCATGATTGCTCTTGTGTTGTCACTCGGGGGGTCTGATGGATTTAGAGACAGATTCAATAACACTCATCCTTATATCTGAGTGGAAAAGAGAAGATGCTTTGTGCATGAAACGATATTAACAATCACACACTTTTTGCAAGTATTAGCCTAATTGATTCACAGGGGAATATGTGATCTCGTCCACTCCTTGAGAAATCAGTACAGACTCTTTGATGTTCTTACTTGTACTGAAAGGGAACAGACTAAAACATGATATGCTAAGAAGTCTTTTGAGGGAAAATGGATATGAGTTTATGCAGTTACATTTGGTTTCCAGAAAATGGCCATTTAGAATTAGCTGGTTGACAAAAAATACATTTGTATAGCAGAGCTCAATCTGCAGTTCAAAATTTTATTTTGAACTTGAGTTTTGGTTACCTGTTTGTTTTCATTTAACTCCTTATAGATTACTGTAGACATCAAACTAGTCTTCTCTAGCCAAGTGCTCTTTTGAGTACATGATTATTTTAGAAAGCGCTTCAGAAAATGCTCCTCAAATTGAGAAAAATAATTTCCTTTTTATGTATGGAGACCAGAGCCAGTGTTTGACGTGACAAGGAGCATATTCCTCACTCACTGAGCAGCAGTATATGTTCTGTTAAAATTGATTACACTGTTTATTACTGTCTCCGACCCTATGCTGCTGGAAACACTTAAAGTAAAACACTTATATATAATGCAGTTGAGACAATATCCTCAGAAAGTAACATGCCATTCCCACACAGAACTACTACTATGGCAATCAAAGGCAATACGATAGTACCTGACAAGTCACGCTGCTTTTAAAAGCATGTGTCAGTGATGACAGCTGCCCATCATAAATCTTTGGTGACTTGTCTTTCAATCCCTTCCCTTGGAAATGTTAAAATCTAGGTTTTCTGAAGCAAATTCTAGAGCAGTGTGCTTTAAAAGCAGTATGTACCTCTGGGAAAGGTTCATAATGCAAAGCTTTGAACAGTCAAGTCCAGACAGCCACAAAGAAGGACATAAAATATGAGTAGGGGATGGCATCTAAGCACTGGAAGGTAGAGACAAGTTTAAGAGAAGGTTAAATTTGATAAAGACAGCTGGTAAAAGAGTAGCTTAAAATGAGGTGGTGGACATGAAGATGGTGACAAAAATGGTGATATACATTTGAAGTCCAAAAAGAACAGCGACTCTCAGCTGCTAGACAATCCTATTTAAATTAGGAGGTTTAAGCTGAATTTATAAAGCACCTAACTCTCAAGTAGCACCCACATTTGCTTTTAAAGATCCAGAGAACTGTGCTGTTTTTTGTAATTTAGCGCTTGGTCAGCCAAATGATGCATTTGGGACCCCAAAGAGCCACACAGCCACAGTGTTTTTCTGTTTTAATAGAGCTTGTGCTACAGTAGTTTGGGCCAGTATGGCAAAATCTCAGAATCTGATGCATTCAAGCGAATCTCCTGCTGTGAGAAAGCATTAATAGAGTTAGCAAAAAATGGACATTTAGTCAATTGGCAAGCCTGTAGTCCTCTAGAGATGACCATTTATATCCATTTGTTTGCCATACACACATTCACACAGTCACACACAGCTCAACAGCTTGCTATCACTGAAACACACCAAAGCCAATGAGGCACTCATTACCCAACCCTCTGGAACAGGAATGCATTTACTTAGGCTTGGTGTCTTTCCAAAAAAACTACACTTAACTTCTTCAACTATCCAAGCGAAGTGCAAACCTTTTCTCTATCTGTAGCATGAGGGCATCTGCCAGTCGTGCCATACTGTCATAACAATACACTGATTGCCCATATAGACAGGATCTCCTTTGTACTGCAGTCTAATCATTTGTATTTTCTTTTTTCAAAAGTGAGCATATAGCAGCCAAAAAATATTTTTTTTGAGGTTATAGTAATCTCAGAGCATAAGACAGATGGAATCATTTCCAAGAGACATTCCAGGACTTTGATGACATTATAAGTGGCTTGTTCTCTGGTGAGCATCCTACATTTTGACTCATAGTATGAGAGACTCAAAGACTTTTTAGTCCAGTGTTGCAGTATGCAATGCACTTAGAGGACATTTTGCAAACATTAACAAGCTCAGATGACCTTTATCAACAGCTGTTTGTCAGCTAACAAAAATACATAGTCACAGCATTGGAGAAAGGGCATGGCCCTTTGACAGAAGAGAGTGGCTTAGACTGCAAACCAAAGATTCTTAGTTGAGTTTAATGGGATAGAAATGAGTTGGGGAGAGATTTAAATAAATTAACCTTCAGTGAATTCCCCGAGGCCTAAATGAATGACAGAAGGGAACTGAGGAAGAGCTTTCCTTGTCACAATGTTATGAATAATCATTACATGATTACAGCAAGCTAGTTCTGTGTTCACATTCAGCTTTCATGCTAACCTGAGATCATGTTTGAGGCAGATTTGGCAAAACTTTAAGTAAAACTCAAATTTCTTTTCCCTGGATTGTGTTTGTTGTACTTTGCTGCAGCTCATACATGAGTTTATGTCACATGCTGAGGATGGTGAAATTGGTAAATGCACAATGAGATAATCCAAAGCTAGCATCATTTGGAAATGTCATTTTAACATCGAAGAATAGATTAACCTTTACCAAAGTCCCAGCTGTAAAAACAATATTTTCTTCACCTACTCAGCATGATATTAACCCTGAGTAGTTTCTATGACATTGGCTTTAAGATGCAAAATGCTGCATATTGATGGATGAGGATGTGAGGACAGACTCTAATACTAGAATTTGTCAATGCAGCTATTAGTAACAGCAAAAAGTAGACACGTTTTGACGTCAGTCGATTTGGGAACCGTTGTGTTAGCCTAGATTTCTTAAATAAATTGTTACCAAAATCGAATCATCTTCTGAAGTGGCAATCCATGTGGTAATTGTTTTTTGGCAGTATCTCTGGTGATGAATATTCATTGCTGTGGAGTTTTGCGCTTCATTTCCCTGTGCAACAGTGTTGTCATTATCTTGATTTCACTTGACTGGCAGCACCTGCTGCATCTGCAAACATAGAAGTGTGCACTGTTCTTCTGGAATTAGTCAAGTTATTACAATTAAAATACAGAATTCAACCCAATGCCCCAAGAACAACCATGTCCAGAGACACGCCGCCTCTGTTATTACAATAGATTCCCCTTCAGCTCTCTTAATTAGTGCGTCTGTGACATATATTCTCCATTTAGGGTTTTTTGTTTTGGGGTTGTTTTCTTTAACAAAAAAAAAGAATCTTATGGCCTTTATGACTAGAGAATAGGTCGAGCTTGCTTGCTTTGCATCAACAGTAAATGTGCTGAAGTATGTATTTCAAGCCGTGCAAGTGAAAGTCTAAAACCTACAAATATACAGCGATGCGTAGAAAATCTGCTTGTTGTATGTCTGGTGGTGATTGTAACACCCTCTCTTTCTTCTTTTGCGTGTGGAACAGAACTAACAGTTTAGCCAGCAGAGAGTTCTGTCTCAGCATTTGGCGGATCTCCATAGAAACAGCCAAACTAAAGAGCATCTTGTACCACATCTTCCCGGACTAGATCACTGCAGTTAACAGTGTCAGTTAGGCCACTACATTCAGCATAGGTAGTCCTCTCCATGATCTCCTGTCTTTACACATTCTCAGCAACTCTATTATGATACACACTGACACACCTGCTCAATATACTTGTTTGTAAGCGTCACCAGTTCAGGCTGCTGTCCTAGCGGTCTCTTAATTGTCTCTGGCGTTCTTACAGCAGAGGTTTGGCTTCACCTGATTTGAGGTCCTGCACTCACTTCTCACTTCTCTCTTGCGGGATGCCTGTAGCTGGTGCGTCGGTTCTTCTCCCGCACAGCTTCTGTGTGCTCCTGCTGTGGGCACTGAGAACACCTAATGGAGCGCCTAAGCTATCTTTTTCCCATTGCGATTTCTGTTGTCGTTTTGTTTTATTTTCATTTCATTTCGGCTTGGGCGCCACAGAAAAACACTTAGGCACTGCGCCTAAGCCTTATAATGGTAGGGAAAACCCTGGTAGTGACCTTGTAGCCTTGACCCTCCCTGTAGCGAGTGCAGCCTCTGCTAACAGAAGCAGCTGTATTTGGGTATTAATCCTCTATGTTAAATGAGCAATACCCTGCAGGGCAGTGCAGCTGTAAATAAAGGTTTCCTGTGCAGCCTGCATTTGTATCAGCTCCCCGTAGTTTTAACTGCTCTTTGTCTTTGCTATAAATACACACAAAGTGAAAAGCTTGGCTAATAGCCTCATGAGAATACTGCATGCACATGTTTGGCATGCTTTTCCTTCCATCGCTCTGCCACATCAGTCAGACACCTTGTTTATTCATCTGCTAAGGGCATTCATAATGTCACAGTCAGCTACCTTTTTATGGAGCTTGGAGCTGGTGCCCATAGTCTTGGGCCAAAACATGCTTTATTGCTTTGATGGCCACTCCAGGCTATGAATAGAGCAACATCTCACCTGATTGTGATGACTGCTTTGATACAGGAACTTTTCCATAAGACTTCACGGAAGCATTGTGACTTTGTTTCGTCAGTAAGGCTAATATTGGATGCTGTGGGTAGATTCACCAACTGCTGCCAAACAGGACAGACTTAGATTTATTGTGACCCACAGCGGGCTCTATGGAATCCTTTATCAACCATGGGTGGGTGGGGTGGTTGCAATACAGAATGATCCTGACTGTTATCAAAGGTGGATAATAGATTTTAACCCCTGTTCTTTACTTTGTAATCATCATTAACACTTTGACACAATTTCCACTCCAACCATCGGCCTATGATATATGCATTCCTATTTTGGCCCAAATGCAGGCCACCTGTTCTAAACTACATAGGCTGTATTTGGAATGCACATCATGTTGACTTATAAAATGGGCAAAAGGGCATTTGTTCACAAACCACTGATCTCCTGATGAATCTTTTATTTGATAATATCTGTGTAAAGAATGCTGGTTTGTTTGGAGTCTCTGTGTTAGAAATGTCGAAATTCACTGTCTGTTCCCAGCAGCCTGTCTGCATAGTATTGCACTGTTGGTCAGCTCTTTGTACTAATCAATGAAATCTGAAATGGCTTAGATCCTGCTTACCTGAAATACTATAAGTTCAGACAGAAGGGAGCTGTACAAAAAGGAGTCTTTTTGATTGGAAGACAACTTTGAACCTTTGGTTTTGCAGTTGCAATGAGCTAGTAACCTTGGCAGTTCTCTCTCTCTGTTGGACTTAACCTGATTAACGTGAATAGATGTTTTTCATTTTACAGCATTGATTCAACAGAGTCGACCCAAGTGCCAGCTTAAAGTAAAAGTGGTGTTTTCTTTCTCATGAGGGTGTCTGCAAGGGTGTTCTGGTATGGGTTTGTTCTGTGTCTGTGGGCCACAATAATTGCTATTTTGATGCATTTTCTCTCCATTAG
>OMOW01051850.1:18754-33194 GCA_900312555.1 Lamprogrammus exutus
TTTCCCTACACGACGCTCTTCCGATCTCAATGGCAATTCACAACATGCTTCACTTTATTCAACAATCACATCACCTTCAAAAAGTTAATATTTGCTTTAAGAATAAACCTTAAAATACATAAATGACCAATGTGCTCACATGAGACAGTGGCAATGGATACAAACTCAGTAATCATGTGTGCTGTGCTCAATCAGGCAACAGGTGCCCTGCCCTAAAATGATGGCAAACATGCCCTCTTGTGTAGATATACAGTACTGCAGTTTTTGCTGCTGATGAGGGTTATGTCCTGCAAATCAAGTTTGGGCTATGTGACATGCTGAGCAAGCACTCTCGTTGTTCCAGTTCCTAGGGCACCAGGTGACCAGAGGCTGGAGTTAGACTGATTATCTCTGCCTTTGTTAAAAGCAGCACTGCATAGAGAATGACGGCAGGAATGCTGAAATGACCTCAGCCTAGGTCAGACACACTGAACAGCTGCCAAGTGAGTAGAAGCTTTACATAAAAACCATAGCCAATTCAAAACTTTGTGTGAAATAAAATTAATTAACACAATCTATGGTTCATATGGTTCAATACAAAGGCTGAACTAGGATCATTCAGATCCAATCCCTTGTGCAGCCACAGACTTTTAGTCATCAGCCAGCTCAGCTGGTGCCTGAAACAGACGCTGCTGACTCACCAAGAGACTGAGAGCCAGAGAGAAAACAAGTACTTACCTTTGCTTTCTGAAAGAATTTATGCTTCAACAACTCCGATGATGTTGGCCTGAAAAACAACAGACAGACAATGTTATACATATTTTGTTGTATCTTTGTTGTTATATACTGTATACTACTGATAGAACAACTGGGGAATGCTGTGCAACATAATTATGTTGAAGTGAACTGTGCAACCTATACTCTGAGGAATGTAGAGGCACACATATGTGTTTTATTTAATCCATCTGCACAGAGCCATTATAAAACAATATGCATTGTATAAGACTATAAAGGCATTACAATGGACACCTTTTCTCAGGGTCCTTCTGTAGGCACAGGGAGATCATCTTCCTGAAGGATTTGCCATATTTCTTTACCATCTCCTTGTCTGTAATGCCAGTCTCCAGGGCTGGTGGGTCATTCTGCAGAGTCAGCATCAACACCTGAAGATACAAAAGCAGAAATACATTTACGATCATGTCATGTTTGGATAGGTTGTACCAAGGGTGAAGTAACTCAGTTTGCAATATATGCAGGCTCAAGTTAAGTTAGATCCTTCCTCTGTGTTCTTACCTTCATTGGGGGGTATTTGTGATAGGGTGCAGCCCCTGTGGCAAGCTCAATGGCTGTAATCCCAAAACTCCAAATATCTGCTTTGAAATCATAACCCCTCACCTGTAGAAATCAGAAATCATCCTCGTCTTATACAGATCATCAATGCTTTCATCTTACACTAATGATGGAGACAAGTTTACATCTCTAAAACATGATGTGTGTTCCAAGTTGTTGTTTTTGTTGCAGCAAGGCCACAAGAAGTCAGTCAGTTCATAGGATGGAAGCTATTTTGTAGCTAATTGTCAGAGCGCTGGTCATCATATTAAAGCACATAAAATCTGTGTGTTCAAGCCCCAGGTGATGATTTTTTAAACAGCACAAGTATTAAGTGAAGTAGACGTAACACACGCCACAAAACACGTTAGAACAGCAATGGCTGCTTTGTTACCTTTACTGCCAAAAGATATGAAATGGGTTTTTGTCTGTTGTTGCCTGATGAGATGAGATTGTGTCTGGTGGGGACCAACCTGCTCCATGACCTCTGGGGCCATCCAGCATGGCGTTCCTACAAACGTCTTGCGCACTTTGTTACGAGTGATGTCACCACCTGTGGCTAGAAAGGCACTGACGCCAAAGTCTGAGGGAAGGGAACAGAGAGAGACGTGAAAACGCACCCACACACACACACACACACAAAGTCAACTGTGTGACAGGGATGAATAATGTTGCAGTACAGGTGCGGGAGTATGTGAAAGGTCTACTTTTTCACATCTGATCTGGGTCACTAGTGACAGGTGCTGAAAGCTGCTGTTACTTCATCGCCAAATACCTGCAATTTGCACTGAGCCATCATCCCCGAGGAGAATGTTTCCAGCTTTCAGATCTCTGTCAAAGATAAAACAAGGATTTGTACAACACACGCATATGTCACTCATATGGAGCTGCATGAGAAAAGGTGACCGAGCAGCGAAACATGACTTTAATCTGACCCTGTGAGTGTAATGACATCACCATTTCAAGGAAAGTCTATCCTCTTAACTTGATTGCATACTGATAACTCATGATTAAACTTTGATTTTATACATCTTATTACAACACAACATTGACACATGAAAGGTTTATTTTTTTTAGACTTTATTAACAGTCTGAACAGTCTGTAGTTAATTTGCTCTTCCCTGGTCAGCCTCCCCTGGTGGCAATGAGAGGATTCAGCAGGAGCAGCTGTCTGACTGTCTGCACACTCACACACACACACAATTGCAGGCACAAACACAACGAATACCCACCAGCCAGACAGAGTTGTCATGGCAACAGACTTGCCACAGATAAAGTCTGATGGTCAAGTGAAAGGCGAGGAAATAAAGAGTAATGATAGCAGTAGCGCCACAGAGGAGCTCTATCTGCCGTCTACTGAGGTGAGGCTTTCAGAATGTGAACACACATTTAAAACAAACCTGTGACAGGACACAGAACTCCAAAGTAGTGCAATCCCACAACTCCCACTGCCATTATACTGCCTTGAACAAATTCCATCAGCCCAAGTTACTCTGTGACTGATCCTTAAACTTTAATGTCTGGCAGACAAATTTAACAGAGTCGCTCCAATAATAAGGTGTCAACAACTAAACTGTTCACCCTAACACCAGACGGGGGCGCTGGAGTAAAATGCTTGCACCTTAGCTGAGAGAAAAATGCTCTTGGATCACTGCAGTACACAAACTGGTCTCAATGAATGTAAAAATAGACTGGTCTTTGGAGTACTGGTATGGAGATTAGATATGACACAACTTCCAAGGAACAAAGGCTCACTTGTCTGTAAAGTGTGAACCGCCCCCCAGCTCATGTAGGGCCTGACAACATCTCCCAGACTCTCTTCTCTCAGTGTTCGGGCCAATGAGCGAGGTTCTTGAACTCTAAACTCAGGGTAGAGAGGGCAATTTGGCTTCATTCCCACTTCTTGTGAAGCAGAACCCCATTACTCTGCCACAACCTGCATGTACAAGCTTTACAAGCAGCCTACTCAGAAACGCAGTGTGCCGAAGGCACTCTTTAGTTCACAGGTCACCAGTCAAGATCTTTGTTGAAAACACTGCTGAATGCCTAAGTGCAGAGGCCTCTTTCACTGGGCGTGCTCCAATAAAACACCACATAATCAATGGATCTCATCGTGACAAGCCAGGGTGTGGTAAACACAGAGCCACAGAGGGAGGAATGCTGCATATGTGACATAGTGATGGGATAATGAAACACATGCCGTAGAATCAGTGTGATACTACACAGGGCAGGGTATAAACTGAGTGTATTAGTGTCATCAGTAAACTGTGTGATTCCAGTAATCAGCTGACAGAAAGGTCTGTCTATATGCTACATGTGGCAAAACTTTGATGTGGAGCTTGTTGAGCTTGGACAAGTTCAGTTACATAACCGTCACACAGGAATGAGGCACAAGGAGAAGATAACTGGACGTGACAGCGTTAGCTGGTGGGCTCAAAGACACCTCAGATGATCCAATAGTCTGCTGCTTTACAGATGTCTGTGCTGCTCTGATATAGACAGCTGGGCGACATCAGGTCATGTTATCGTCCACATTGTTGCACCTAAAATGACATATATTGACTCACATAGTCAACTCTACATCCTCTAATTTCACCCTGAGCATTACTGCATTCAACAGTGATGAATTGAGAGTGGTAATTTGAGAAGATGCTTTTTAGGGATTCCAGGGGAGGTGCAGAGGGGACCACCTGAGGCTGAAAGGCAAGTCGGGGGTTATCCTAAAATACTTTTACCTTCCTCATTTACACAACCAGTATGCCTCTCGGTCCCCTTGTGTATTCTATACCTAGTATTCAAGGTTTAGTGTAGGCTAACGATGAATATATTCTGATTCTACATGTAGAAATGTGTCAGACAGTTGACCATACTACGCCTTCTTGAAGGGAAAAACACACCCTAAAACATAATTTATACAAAGCCATTTCATTTATGTTCGATAAAGACAGACAGCTGTGTCCTGACCAGGAATTGTGAACGGCAAGACTAGAAAAATGTCAAAGAACATTGTTTTTTAGTTTGTCCATTGACATCGAATTAGTAATTGACTCAATTGGCTCATAGAGGTGTTATCTGAAATATTACAGCCTAACGAATTTCATCTCAATATATGGAAAATATGCCCATAATATGCCCGGTAAGAGTTGTGACTGCCGACAGCGCCCTCGGGGTTTATCCACTATATGACTCACAAAGACGCAGCTCCAGTATTCGTCTCTAGATGACATCATCACTACTACGGTCTTAATGCTCTGCCGTTCAGCTAAGTGAAATAACCAAATTAAATCCAAGATGTGTGAAGTAAAATGTTCATTCCATTTTAAGGTGTGTTTTCAATACAATATGCTCCAACTCATGATGCTGCTTCATTAAGAAGAAATGATCAAGGCCGTCTGATTCCTTTCCAGTGGGAACAAACCATAGAGGCTATGGTTCACTGCAGCAGACTGTAATGCTCTGAGAAAAGGCTGCAGACAGTCATTAACATTCACAGGAGAGGAAGAGGAGGAGGGAGGAGGAGGTGGTGACACAATGCACCATGAAAGTTCAAAGAAAAACTGTAGCAAAAAAGGCAAACCTGCCGTTAACGTCAATGCAACGGTAGGTGAGCCTATGCTGTAAAGTAATTACAATCCCAAATCTTTTATTTCCATACCTTGAACAGAAGTTAAAAAATGACCCAGAAATATAGCGGGTAATTATGCGATACAAAGGATTGAAGGCTGAACCCAATACGTATGGACCGTTCATATTTATAGCCTATTAAAACATTATCTGGGCAGTAGCCAGGTGGGGAACAGCCACGGTATGAAACTGTCAAAGAGATTTATCCTTCTCGTCTGCCAGTCCTTAGACTGTGTTGCTCCACAGGGTCACCTCCTCCTGTAGCATTGCATCCAGGTGCCAGGACCATGGTGCCCCAAACAGGGCATTAAAAGAGGTTTTATGAGATTTCTTTGAGGGTCGCCTAAGCTCTTTTAGCCACACAATCTTCTCTCTCCTTTTCCCTTTAATTAAGAATTTGTTTTTATCTTCATATTTTTTGACTTTCTCCTATTATTTCATCTCCTTAGCCAAAGACTGTCTGCTTTCAGTTCGCCCCGACTGGATCATTACTCCACCATTAATCTTCCCATGGGCCATCTCAAGACCTGTGAGCCATCAGAAATGAGCAATGATCATCACCTTGGCATAACGCTCACGACAACGTTAAACTCAACACTGTCTTAAACACATTCTAATGAGCGTCTAAGACTCCACCGACAAAATCTAGCCTGTCCTCAAGTATGAATAAAAGAGGAACACCAGGGGAGAGGGGTCTGTTTGGTAAGTGCTGGCGAACCCGTATCAGGGCTTAGTGGTATTCATCTCTTATTTTGTCATATACATGAAGCCTCCCTGGTGAATGGATAGTGACCTCAACTTCGAGGACAAGTGGCATCTTTGAATCTCTGACTTGCCGAGCCAGTGTCAATGGGGAGGTGGGGAAGTTCACCGTCTTGTGGTAAATGTCTCTGGGTGAGCCCACAGCCCAGGCCGCAAGACTCTAATTGCATTCTGCTGTCCTGGACTGGATGGAGTGTATCATGTGACATTTTCTCCCTCTCTATCCAGCCTCACCCTCGACTCCCTTTGTCACCCCTGCCCTGAGGCTCCCGACTCATATGATCCAGCTTACACAGGGAGAACATGCACAGCGATAAACGCGCCGTTACATCACCACTCCCCGATCAACTGACCGAGCTTTTCTACCACACACATTGAGTGCGAGCCAAGGGTCCTCTCCTCTCAGCACGTCACCCATTTTCAGTGCTGTGAGGTTACTGCGTATTGTTTTTCACAAGTCACAGTCTGGGGTTGGAGAGGTGTGATGATTGAATGATTTACTACTCCCTACTCCTTACCCAGACAGAGCACAGAGTGACAGGCAGATTTCCTTCTGTTAGTAACCCAGACATAACCCACAAATCTACCTGCAAGGGTTTTCTACATGCCAAGCTATACGTGGATGATAACCTCATCTGTTACCTCTACAGACACGGCCAAATTCAATACATTTCTCATCCAAGCCCCTGGACACTATCTCTTCTTCAATCAAGCCCCTTTCTTTCTTTCATTGGCATGCAGCAGTGAAAGCTGTCGAGCACTTAACCAAGCTGAAAAGCTATGCATTATTTACACGTGCACCCCTTGGAAAAACAGGAGACTTTTGAAAACGTGAGTAATGAATATTAAATAAGTAGGAGGCAGCGTGATGGCTTCTAGGGCTAGTGTGTCAACACTGTGTAACAGCTTAGTGCAAGGACTTAGTTAGGTCTTGAACTGGCTTAGAGGAGAGCTTTTAAGATCAAAGTTGCCGGTAGTGTGCAAATCTGTTTGACATATTTGACTATTAACGCCTTCTACATATCCATACAGTAATTCCTAAACAACATGTACTGTCAGAGTTTGTGCACATATTTGCTCCTTTTTTTAAGAACATTTCTCATGGCCCTCTTAAGGTATCTTGCCACATCTTTGTACAGATCCCACTGATGTACATGACCTTTCTCAGGGAGAAAGTCTGAAAATGCCATTTCCTTGGTACAATCATCTGACATATGTTTTGCAGAGGATCCCAGCATTATCTTCAATTTTCTGACTATGATTTAAAAAAAAGACAGTTTTGCTGCAAAATGCATGAATAAAACCAATTAATGTTAATTGTTAATGACATATTTATTAAATATGTATCATGAAGCATAGAGATATAGTCATTTCAAATTTGTTATTCCACATCAATGTTCAAATTTAATCTAAAATCTAATCTATCATTTAATGTAATATAATCTATAAGAGAATCTGCGATCTACATTCTATGATGAACTCTTTCTGAATTTATGTGTTCACAAAAATGTCCCCTGTAGTTGGCAGGACACAACAGCAGTATGACTCTTATTATTGGAGCAACACGGAGGAGAAAGTCAGCATGGTCTACACCATAAAACCCTCAAGGTGAAGTCTTATAAAGCCCTTTAACATCATGGTGTTGAAACATCCCGTGTCAGCTTAATTATGGTGCCAGGGAGAAAGGCCACGCGTGTTGTTACCTGTGGATCTGTCCGTTCTTATGTAGGTACTCCAGGCCCTCAAGCACATCTTTCAACACGGTGGCTATGCTGGACTCGTCCAGGACGCCCGTCTTGTGCTCACCTCGTGAGATGATGTGTTTGATCACGTCCAGCACTGAGCCTAGCAAACAAACACAGGACAGGATTAAGGGCATGATCAAACACAAATAGTGTAGGCAGTTGTCTGTTTCTCTTTTTTCTCAGTTTACTCTTTGGTTACGGTTGGGAGAGTATATATGACGGAAAATGCCTTGTTTTTCGTCTTTCGTGATGAGAAGTCACTTCACACACAACCATAGCCTGCTCTAAACAAAAATGTCTTAATAAAAACACATAATTCCTACATAATTGACAAACACTTAGTCAAGATAATCTTAAAATGTTTCGATAAATTACACTGAGAAGGAGAAGATATTTTTTCTAAAAAGATGGAGGGGAAAGTTGCACAGGTCAGCAGTGTTAAGACAAGAGAGATAGTTAACTGTAAATATAACCATGACATTTTAAATTTAGCATGGCAAAACAAACCAATGGTGGGAGGACAGAAATTATGTTTATTATGTATATTTTATAATTTATATTCCAATGATTTTAGAGAGTCGGTGCTGACAAAGAGACAGCTGTCTCCCTCAGATGGCAAACAGAACATTACGATTTGAATTTATGAGTTCACCAAGGGATATTTTTGGAGGTTATCCATCAACAATGAATTAGTGACAGACTGTTTGGGCTCCCAGAACTTCAGTTTCAGTTTTCCACCCAAATGAGTTTCATCTGAACCTCGGTAAAACATACATGCAAGTCATCACGGCTGCTGCCATGGTAGTGCCTTTGTAGTTGTTCCATTATTCACTGTCTATAGAGCACTCTGTCTCTCTACTGTTCGGTTTAGCTTGCTCACATTCACAAGTAAAAAGCTCTGCAGTATTTGACCTGTTATTTCTATTTTACAGATCTCTTTCTAATGGCAAGGGGAATGCACTGAAATGTGTATGAGAAGTGAGAAGCTTTTGGAAGATATCTGCGGTTAGGTCAAGCTTTTGTCTTTGTCCTGAGCTGCTCCGGCTGAATGGGAAAATAATGTGGCACGATTCAATGACCTGCCCTGGTTAGGTCATCATGCTTCCCTCAGTCTGACTCACGCTAAATAAAAAGCACGCCCTGGATGAAGTCAGACAGCTGACAGTGTATGGTTTTCTTTGTCTCATTTTTCTCAGAATAGACGAAAAGAACTAAATCAAATGTGCATTCTGCATAACAGAATATTGGGAAATGCTGGTGAATAGGGACAAAGCAGACACGAGCAAAAGGAATGGCACTTGGCTGACCAGCAATATTGTAGCATTTTCGCACTGCAGTTATACACAAACACAATCATTACACCGACACACAATACGTCTGTCCCGCCCTCGCTCACACATTACACACACCCTTACCCACAAACACAAACAAAGGCTGGAAATGGCCTTTTCAAGGTCCTGAAACACTGTCCATGACACAAATCCAGAACCAAATTGATTGTGCTGGAGAAACTGCGCCAGGATACAGGAGATTTATTTGCTCAATCACCTCAAGATGTCCTCGCGTCCAGCACTCAGTGGGGGACTCATTGCCTTGTGGAGTCAACAACACCACCTGAGACTAGACACTGTTACTGCAGACATTAAGATGCAGCAAAAGCAAAAGGTAGAGAGAGGAGAATGAGTTCAAAGAGTTCCTGGTACTGTGAGTGTTGCACTTGGACAGCAGAGAAAAAAGAAGGAAAAAGAGACAATCCAATTTGAGGAAAAGCCAGATTAAGAAAGACAGTAAAGTGTGAAGTATGTGAGCGAGTGAATTAGCAAGAAACAACAGAGTGTGAAAAGAGTGGAGCCTTGCTTCTGTGATGTGACAGCCCATCGAAGAGGGAAACCTGTTTGCTTTCTGTTCTCTTCCATAGGCTTCCCTCTCCTTGCCAAGATTCTGTGCTCTGTCTGATGTTCACTGACTTCTCTGGAATGGCTGGAGGGAGGGTAGGAAGTGACAAGAAGTGGCAGGTAGACTGAATGAGTGAGCCAGAAAGGAAACTAGAGTTGAAGTGAGGGGGAGGCATGGGGGCCAATAAGTGAGGGTGTCAGCCAGCATTTAGTGTGCTGGATGTGATTCACTTCTCACTTAACTTAAAGCTGGCAAAGATAAAGGAAGATTATGAAGATCTTTGAACCGAGGTGGCACTGAGGAGAGTAGATAACCAAGTAGCCTACAGACACACACACACTCACACAGCATGTGATGTGGACTCTGAAGGATCAGCAAATGCCAGCCTTGTCAACTCCCCTCAGATTCAGCTGATTGAACTCTTCACGCCTCATTAGTCTGTTTCAACATGCTACAACCGACTGACAGGTTCACAATTCAAGGGTTCATTTTGTATGAGAAAGACTACTGCCGAAGACGCCCTAAGACAAACGACGCCTGTTAGCCTGGTTTGAACAGTGCATGCCCGAGCCCCCAAAGGAAGGATTTATTCAAATCACACTGACGATATCAAGTCTCGACTGTAAAACATGCAAATACTCAGGAAATCTCAGCTCATCATTCCCAGTTATACGCTCGATTAACCAAATCTCTCTTTCTCTCTGGCAGAGTTGCAGAATAAAATGTGCATCCATAAAACCCAGCATTTTAACATTATTTTCCTTCATCCAGTCACATCATGTTTATAGCTTTTTCCTTATCCCTGGAGATTCAGTCAAAACGAAGCGTTTGAGACTGAGGGAGAGGGAGAGAGTGTAACGTGGGGAGGGGAGTGGACAAAACTGAAGACAGCAGGTGTCAACTGTCCCAAAGACTGACGGGGAATGCCGAGCCAAGTTGAGGAGGAGGAGAGGGAGAGGGAGATGCAGGTCAAAACAAGGTCTGGAGGAGGGTTGCAGGGTCTAAAAGTAACCTCCATCAAAACTCATTCTAAGTTACACTACAGTGTCTTAATTCTGTGAACAAAGTTACCATCAAAGTTCCCTGTGATCATTTTGGCAAAGATTGAGGACCACAAGATGTGATGAATCCACTGGCTGCAATCCTGACAAAGTCTTTTCATATTCTACACAAACAGCCAATAACAATCTGTCTTTAGCTGGATTTCACTTTGAGCGGCGTTCATTTGAGCGCAGCAGCAGTGATTGTAGGTCGTCGAAGGCTTCATATGAATCTCATGGTAACACATTTCTCTGCTTGCTTTGGCATTACTTGTATTGTGTCCCTGTGGGTTTCTGTGAACGTCTAAAATTTGAATTCAGCCAGTGACGGGGTATGTCACGCTCTATAAAACACTTATTCACACGATGTACTCAGAACAGGAATTTCCTGAAAAGCCCTGTGCATACCTACCTCAAACCTCAGCTCTACAGTTTGGTCTTGATCGTGGTACCCAGAGGGAAGCAAAGTCCTGACTAATGTTAGGCTTTTGAGATTCCTTCAGAAAATGCATAGCTAGCTCTACGTTGTAATTTGAAACAAGCCACATATTAGCTGTGTTTTATCAGCATTTCAGTTAAAATTAGTTACTTCACGATGGTTTAGTTATACAGGGGGCATTTTTTGCCACCTTTGAGTTTTTAAGGGGCAAAAATGTCGACTAAAGGGATGATTTTGACCTTTACCCCTGGTTATTTCTGACACTGAAGTCAGTTGTCTTGGAAAATTATATCACATTATTACATCACAGCTCAATTATTACTTTGGAAAAGTGGGTAATTATCCATGCAGTTTTGTCCTACCAAGGAGTGTTCCAAACCTTCTGTATGTAATACTGTATTATAGTAAAAATTAGATGGGTCTATGTCAACAGCACCAGGAGATTAAATATTACAACTTTTTCCAAACCGCTTAGCACTACAAGTAGTCTGATGGCATTCTCCTTCCTCTATATTTCTGCGACACATGTAGGAATGCAATCGGTTGTTTTAAGTAAGTATGAAAATATGTCAGGGCTTTGGCAGGTCAAGTGTTGAGCTGTCACCAATCTTTCAATAACTGAAAGCACAATGCTGGATCGAATCAGGGGGTGAAGGGTTTCTTATGCTCCAGCAAACCAGAAGACCAGACAGGAGCTGGCCTCCCATGGGGCTGTTATGCTCTGACCTGTGGAGTGATTGTCTATAAACCAGAGCCCATTTGAACACTGTCTCCATGGCTGACGTCGCCGCAGCCATCATTTAATTACTCTGCACAATAAAACTCAACATCAAGGGCCTCCGTTTTACTTGGCTAGGGGGAATGAGAGAGGCCATCTTGAGTGTTGTCTGCCCCCTGCTGTGATGCTGGCTGCCTTCTTCAAGCATCATTTGGCGGGCACTGTGCCCTGAGCCCAGATGCAAGACGGCTGCCAAGCGACTCGCGGTTTGAGTATATCTCAGTGAGCCAGGCATGCCACATGGGCTTTATCCATTACAGTGGGACCCTGTGTACACAGGTGGCCTGAGAGGACATGGGTGTAAATGTTTAGTGTGAGTACTGTCAAGTCAAGAAACAGAATTATGTGGAGTCACTCCTAAGGAGAACTTTTAAATCCATCCAGTCCATTTAAATAGGTTGAATGACTGTTATATGATTGGACTAACTAAAGAAAATAGTCTGCTTGAAATATCACTACAATCCAATTATCTATTATCGCTTCTATAGGCCATTTTCATTTGTTTTATTATCTAAAATAATATGATGCATTGAAAATCAAAAGCAAGGTGTCAGTTCTATTAAGTATGGAATAAAGAATGGTGGATGCCAACTACTTTTGTCAGTTTCAACTTATTACAGAGAAAATTGTGTTGTTTTTTTGTTTTTGTTTGTTTGTTTTAAGGGGTTCCAAAACTTTTAGTCACTTCTGTATGCATTGTGCCGGCATTATGTCCCCCACTTAAACCTCCCAAATCTGATTATAAAATGGGCAAAGTAAGCAGCACCTTTCACCATGCAGTTTTTGTTTCATAATGCCAACTACTCAGTGTGCAGCACAGCGCAAACCATTTTCATCTTTGACAAACAAAAAGCTGTGACCTCATCTAACTCAAATATTTGGAACAGGAAGTCTTCATCTCCATGCTATTTGCTTCTAGTCATCACAGTTCTGCTGTGTTAGCCAAACGTCTTGGAGCTCAAAAGCAACATCACAGGGTGAACTAATTAGTAACTTAAGTATGCTGATAAATATTTATTTTAGTATATTCCTGATGAAAAATGAAAACTGTTATCGTTCATGTTCAGCTGTGGCAGCAGATGCACTTGGTGGGTTCCCTGTGGTAGCCTGACAGTAGATGCCTCCTTTTTGTATTCCTTAACCTCTCACTAGTTAATTGCAGCGCAGCCAAAGGGATGCCATGACACCAGCCTGTGGGCTATTATTACCTCTGCTCTGTCATTAGCTTGCGCACAGAGTTAGAGCCTGGAAAGAGCTGCAGCTCACACAGGACACAATGAGGATCAGTGCTGCCACATTCCCTACAATCACAACATCACATTATTGGCTGCAAGTAGCCCTGCTCTCCCTCTTGCCACTCTCTCAACAGGGGCCCAGCAATAAATTATGGGCCCCCAGAATTTGATATGTTAGCAATGTCTGTCAAACTACTTTTGATTATATGCTGCAAGTGTATTCATTTAACCACTTCCACTTCATTTTTATTTTGCCAAGTGCAAAGATTAATTTTGTTTTTCAATACAGGCCACTTCCTCCACCCACCCAAAAAGCCTTTCATAACATCAGCCATCTCAAGGTCTAAGCGTAGGGGTTGTATACCCATTCATAATTTGATCAGAGGGAGAGAAAAAAAAATTAATTGGTCTGTTCAAGACCCAGACATTCAGTCTGAGAAGATGAAGTTGGGGGTTGTGTAATCAGATAGTGGACAGATGATGGGGGATGGAAGCTTTTGAAGACACAAAGAATGCCTGCATGTGTGTGATGAGGAGAGGGATACTTACCGCCACTGAGCAGCTTCATGACCAACCACAGCTCATCCTTTACCACAAACGAAGTGTAGTAAGACACAATATTGGGGTGGTGGCACTGACTCATGGCCTGGATCTCTTTCTGTGGGGAGAAGGGGAGAGGAGAGGTTCCAGGTCATCAGAGTTGTACAAACAACTTGGAGGGTAGACAAAGACAGCAGTGTATACTTTTTTTGCTATAAACCCCTAAAAGCTTGCGTAGATATCTCTTAGCACTTGACTTCAGGCCACTGAAGTCAATAAGTCAATAAGTATTCTCATTTGACACTGACTATAAGGTACTGTATGTAAAAGCTCTTTCAACAATGAATTCCTAAATCTTTGATGTTGCTATTCTTACATTTCTGTGTGATCCTTAAGCTCTTACGCTTCTGACGTCGGTAGAAAATAAGCTAGGTCAATAAAGTGCACATGTATGCAAAAGCAGAAACAGCCAGTACTCAGCCCTATATACAGCTGTAAAGCACTCTTTCTCTCTCTGTGTGTGTGTGTGTGTGTGTTTACTGGACCCCTGTAGCTTGGGAAGCAGGCGAGCTGAGGTAATGCTGGCAAAAACGTCTAATCCATCACTTCAGCACCACTTTCACAAACATTTGAGTACAGACAGAAAAATCGAGGCAGGACAACTGATTCACAGACATTTGGCTTTTGTTTCTGCCAGACGAATGTGCCCGTCTCCCCATTAACTCAACAATTTCACACACACCGCACGCAGCATGTCTGAACCTGCTGCGATTATTAGGTGGATCACTGCAGTGATTCTGAGATATATGGGCATTAGCATTACAATTTGTGTACTGCTGCTGTCCTCACAATAGAATTGTACATGCTGTGCACTATGGTAACTGTACTACAAGAAAACCCAGGGGATCTTCAGATGTATTGGCAATTGGCTAAAAAGTTGAAACATAAATACAGCTTGTACTTATCTCTGTACTGGACACACAGCTGAAACTGATATTGATCTTCTCTTTTAATTGTGGGGTTGAAACAACACTGTTATAGACATGACAGCTATAGACATGGCTTGTGGTGTC
>OMOW01052068.1:1530-25179 GCA_900312555.1 Lamprogrammus exutus
GCGAAACAGCCAAGTGTTCCCCTCATAGATACCAGCGTCGCACCTAGCCTTGGGTAAGAGTGGTGTGTGTGGAACTGTCTGTCGCGCGCAGCGTTTGATTGGTGTGACATGACAGCAGTGGAGTGACACGAGTAAATGTCAGTGAAACGAATGAACATGTCTGTTTTGATTTCTAAATTGCTAACTGGGGTGATGCGTGCTGCTGTTATGATTTGTCTTCGGCAGATAATAACACCGACATGATGGCAATTCAGCGTCTCTGTTATATACAGCGCAGCCATTAGGTTGACTTAATGTGTCATCCCCTACTACGTTATCATTTAAACTGCTTGTCGAACTGTAGAATGAACGCTTACCGTGGATAATGGGGTCAAGAATGTTTACATCGCATCCTGGGATTTGTCAAGAGACCCTACGTCACCAGCCTTTAGTTGGTGCGGGGGAAACCTGTCCACGCAAATTATACCCTATACGGCTACGTGTGCTTGTGTGACACGTGCTCGCCAACCCTGCTCAACACGCTGTCACTGTTTGGTGCGCAGTCGCCTCCATAGCTGACAGAGTAAACCTGGATGGAAATCTGAGAGCGATAGTCAGGACCTGTCAGCGGCCATATGTCCAATTAGATGGCCGGGGCACCACGGAGCGTCCGACAGGCCGTCTGTCTTGCCAGTTTGTCACACCAGGTGGTCTTTGATATGCCGACAGTCTACGCTGCTACAGCTCCGGACGTCCAGTTTCCCTCCCCTTATATTAAAGAGCAGCGTGATTGTGTAATCTAATATTAATTCAGAAAAGGCTATTTGTGAGGAAATTGATTGATTAGTTATGCATGGACTGATTGAGCGTTATAAAATGTATGCTCAGAAAGGGGTCACATTTATGGCATTGCTGTACATTAACAAATAAGCTTAGAAACGGGCAACTGCTTGGAAACAGTTTTGACATTTTTAATAGTTACAGATATAATTCCAGAAGAAGATGATGTTCAAAAAGCCAGATTTTTACTTTCACTGAAATGTTAAAAAAGAAAAGAAAAAGATGTATCATGCAAATTTGATGTAGAAGAAGAAGATGATGTTCAGGATTAAGATAATAATAATAATAAAAAACTTTATTTTTATAGCATTTTTCTTAATAAGGTTACAAGGTACATGTAAAGAATAAAATACAGATAGAATGAGGTTAAATGAACATTAAAACAACATAATGCCAATACTCACCACTAATAGCCAATGACCAAAACAATGATAGAAAACAAGCTGTAAATACAAGCTGCTGCCAGGTACGGTTTCGTGTCATCGATTGCAAAATTCCTGTGCATTTTTTTTTAGTGCACGTAGTCGAAAATGCCTCACATCTGAGATGACAGACACGTGATCCAAGATTCAAACTGCCTAACCACCTGTTCTTCAGTGGCTGAGCTAACTCCACAGATGCGCTGCTGTGCAGGTAGCTGTGACAAAACACAGATGGATTTCTGCACCAGGGAGCTGCGTCATAACTGCTCAAATAGTTTCCAAAGAATGGGAAAGTTTTGTTTCGCATATTGGGGTAAATATTGAGGTCTGTCACTACTACTGCTTTTACAACTAATATTGCTGTTGAAATAAGACATTCTTTATTAGAACGCATGTAATTGTGCGGTTTTTCATCTTATAGAACAGATAGATAGGTAGAGTTTAATTCATTGTTGCAAATGTTATTCATTGCTTATACAACTTTGCTGGTTGTTCAATCCAAGAGGTATGTACAAAACTGATTCATAAAAAAATCACTTATCTGCATTACTAACCATTGAATCATAAATTGAATCGCTGTTTGGCCAACATATCACACTCCTGCTATTTTATATTGATTAAGTCTAAAGCTAACTGACCCCTGATCGAATAGTTTTGATTATTTTCCACGCAGGTAGCAAATCAAGCCAAGAGGTGGATGAAAATGTGTACACCGTGCCCATGCCCCTGCTCTGAGCTTATTAGGACTGAGTTGATTTAGATTTGTTTTCTCACGCCTTGCCAAGTCTCGACTCATGAACGTTATTATTACATGAGGACTAGCCTTGGTGCTGACATGGCATTCTGGTCCCAGTGCCCCTTAATGGCTGCATTTTACATTTTGTTTGCTGAGTGCTTGTCATCTGAAGAATAAGCCACTTAACTAAAGCTCACTATCTGGGCAACATATTTGCGCGTTCCCATTATTTTGAAATGTTGCGAGTTGTGTTTGGTGAAGGGGTTTTGTATTTAAGGGAGTGAGCTGTGGCTGCACATTTTGCTTAAGTCTCTCTCTCTCTCTCTCTTTCTCTCTCTCCCCCCTCTCCCCTCTTTTTTTTTACAGGTTGAAATTTCAATCAAATCCCACTTTGAAATATTTATACCCCCCACCTTCTAACAGCATTCTGGCAAATATAACACATGCCCTCTTGAGCGTGCCAAAATTTTATGTCCAAGTGAGTATATTTCTTATCATTTAACTTCATATGATTTGAATTCTCAGTCATTGCCTGGATATATTTCATGTGCAGATGTCTGTTGTCTCTGTATTTATATCGGTATCGGTTTTTTATTCTTCCATACCCTCCCTGAAATCTTATTTTTACCCACGGTGGAAAATTTTGTATGCCTCAGATTTATATCGTAAAATGAAGGTCGGATTCTGGAATAAGTGTCCCAGATGTTTTTGAACTGAATCTGACCTCATAAAGATCAAACTGTAAATATTTGCTTGTTAAATTTCAATTTGGAGAGCAAGTATTAATAATAAACCATAAGTGGGAGGCATGAGTTATGGGTTTAACATTTCCCCTGCAGCTGAACTGCCTCAATTTTCTTTGCTGATACTCCCAACTTTGGTGTCTTGGTGGCGCTAGTGTGTTGCAGAGAACCTGCCTTACTGCGCAGACAAACCAATAATTTATCACGTCAGCCTCAATCTCACCTTGATCCTGCTGTTTTGAATGAAAATGCGAAAGCTTTGCAGTCTGTTTTACATATGGAGCCCAAGTTACATGCTGGCTGTTTGAGACCAGCAGCATATTTATATTATCAGCTCCCACCGGCCCTTAGTGTGATTGGATTTCCAGCTATAGGCGATCCAAAGAGAGCTTCGGTAGTGTACAGTTTGTAGTTTAATCTCAGTCCAAGTCCAGTCAGTGCTCTGACTCTTGAATTTTCATTTCACAGTGTTAACAGTTTTATCTCCAATTACATAGGTACTTCATCTGATGAACAAGATGAATTTACCATGTCCCTTTGGCCCAATCACTACCAGACCCCCAGTGGTAAGTCTCTGTTATCAGGGTGGGTGATAGAACATTGTACATCTTTTATTAAAAATGTACTTTTAAATCCAGTTAGATGTCATGATGACATTGTGACACATGCATGAGCAAGGACAGTTCTAAAAAAAACTGGCTGTGGATTGTGGTTTGGTAAAATCATATATGACATAAGGATGCAGCCTGATGACAATGTGATGGCAGGACAGAAGAACACATGTTGAACGCATATTGTGAATGAAGATCAGTTCATCAGTTCATCAGTTAGTTGGTGGTTTGGATATGAAAGATATGATGAAATCAATTTTCTTCAAACTGTACAGAATTTTTAACTATACAGTGATTTTAATTCTATTTACGTGGACTCCAAGAAGAGAAACTATTTTATTGCAGTAGCTAATTTAAATCTAAATAAACCACACACACAAAAAACCCCCACCAGCACAGAGGTACCGGTTTGAGCATGACAAGTCAGAAAGCTCAACTAAGTGAATTAATTTGCACTCCCAAGTGATGAAAAAGGAAAGAAGTAGAAAGAAAGAAATTATATCCTACAAATATAACTGAAGGCAGACACTGGATCTAAAATAGTGAGAAAGATACAGTACATTTACTCATGCCCAATATGAAGAAGGTGTGAAAAGGCTGATTCAAGTAATAATATAAGCTTGTCAGTTCTACCAACTGTAAACCAATGAAGCTTTTTTTAATCTCAGAGTTCAGGTAACAGCCCACACACCTTTTATCAACTCATCCACGTTGCTCTGTTCCCTGCAGTTTGAGCACCTGCCTCCAGCACCGCCCATCCCCATGCCTCCTCCTTATCCCCCCGACTTCCCCCCTTTACCTGAGGAGGACATGGAGGTATCTACTGAGGAATCGGAGTACGAGAGCGGAGACGACGAAGACAAGGAGAGGTGAGGAGCGAAGAGCTACTGACAGTAGAGAGGATTCAAGTTAGTCGCGACCTTCTTGAGGCTCACACTTAACTTTCACATACTTTGGCATCATGGATTAACAGTAGAGCCATTGTTTTTATGTATCAATATAAATGTTGAAGAGGCATCAAGTGGAAAAGTCTTCAGTTTTCAATGGGTGGGTCGTTTGTCCAAAATGATGCAGGCATTGAAATGGAATTTTGGAATATATGTCAATCTCTTGCAAGGTAATTGTTGAGTTTGCATTTTAACATGATGTGAGACCGTAAAACCTTTTACCTCATTGTTAAAAACAAAAAATGTTTACTATTCCGACCTGTACTTGAATATTCCCTATGCTTGCTTTATTCCAGGATTGTTCGTTTGATGGGCCTGGTCAACCAAGCATGCAAGAGACCCCTGAGACCAAAAACGGCTTCCAAGAGAAAGAAACCCAAAATCAGGGATCTACTCTATGCTCCCAAACCAGACTCTCAGAGGTACACTGAAGGCACTCATGCACATCACAGTTTTCACACCTATCTCATCTTCAGGCAGTTTTCACAGGCAAACAGGGGGGAGAAAAGAAGGGCAAAAACCTCCAGACAATATACCTTCCTCATAAAGATAGCCTTGTGTGGCTTGGAGACACTCCTGTAATGATAGACAAAGAACTCTGTTTCAGAAATATAAATACACACACACACATACCAGGGTCTCTTGGCTGCACGTTAGCAGTCTGGGAAATATCTGTGGTTGAACAGAAAACAACATATCCCAACCCTTAACCCACTCAGGAGCCGGGTTTATTGTGGGCACTTTTAGAGGCAGGCGTTAAGGGAAGCAATGATGGTCTCTGCCTCCCTCAGCGCTCCAGCGTTGCAGCCCTCTGATGTTTTTGAGCAACCCCAGCCCGCCGGCCCAAGGAAGATTGAATTCCACATTTCAGTGCCAGAAGTGGCAGCCATGGTGGAAGGGAGTGGCCTAGGTCAAGAGGCGCAGTCTGATGACGCCAGAGGTAAGGGCTCCACATATGTATTTTTTACCTTAAGACATCCTCTTCCTTAGGTAAGTGACCTCAGTGGATGGATGAGCGTTCTCCTGTAAGTTCTATCATCCCATAGAGGTTAACCAAAGGAGAAAAAAAAGTCAAAATTCATTGCATTCAGTGAATCTCTTGTCACGCTTTAAGATACTGAATGTACTGTATATAGTAATACTGACATCTAGTAGTTTCCCACCCATATCAGCCGTTAACAAGATAAGTTTTTGAAAGAAAATGTATGGAGATCAGCCATGCGTATTTAGATATACATCACATGTACTATTCAACAGAGATATGTTATATTCTGGATCTGCCTTGCATATGTCAGTGGGTGGACAATGTTAATTTCAATACAGGTAAACAGATATACTGTATATATGGCATCCACAAAAAATATTTACTGTGCACGGCCTCGCTATTCCTTTTTTAAGCAGGAAAGAATGGGTGAGAATTTGATTATTACTACCCATGTTAAATTGAAGCAGGAGATGACTGTAACCTATTTCCTTACCGTGGGTGTTAGACAGCAGTGTATCAGAGAAGAAACCTGCACCAAAAAGCCTCTGCCATTATCTGTGTGAGAAAATGTCATTGGGAGCACAGTGCGTTTTACTTGTCAGCCGTGCACTTCCCCCCAGTTCGCCTTATCTCCCTTCTCTCTAGCTACCTGTTTCTACAACTTCACTTCCCTGGCAAGTCTCTGAGAAGTAAAATAGATCTCAAAGTCAAACACACAAGATTTCCTTAAGGCATGAGACAGATAAACTATGACAGGTGGCTTTTGGATTAGTCTTGTTTTGAGGAAAGGGGTGGTGGGGGGGATCCGATAAACAAGCCATTTAAATGAAAAGGGGATGTGGGGGAAGAGCGATAAGGAGGAGGATAATTTTGAAAGCAGTGATCTCGTTCGCTGTCGAGAGTGTATCAGAAAAGCTCCGCAACACTTCCTGCACCAGTGCACACACACATACACCATATGTGGATGACAATATTCTTTTTTTTTCTTCTCCACGGATTTGTACAGGCTTACTTCTCTTAGTAATTCCATCTACAACGTGCGCGCACACATGCATGCAGCCTTCACAAGTCTGCCAGTTGTCCTTCCGACCGCCTCTCAAAATCAGGTTATGAAACAGGAGCAGGTTTTGAATTACATTACCTCATTAGAAGTAGACTGACTGTTTAAATACTTGAATAGTCGAATGCTTAAATGCTGCTTTCGTTTAATTCCAAGCAATTCAGATATGTCGTTAATAATTTAATTGCTTTTTCCAGCACAAGACAGCATCCCTGTTATCAACCTCTGTCGAAACAAATCATTACTTGGATGCAACCCGATACATCATTGTCAAGCTGAAAGTGATACCTTACCGTAAAGACAAAAAAGGATTTGCTCCCACTCCTCTATACTGTCTGCTTACTGAAGAGAATTTGCTAATGATACACGTTCACAAAACTTAATTTGTGTTTGCGCTGGAAGGCGAGTGCCCTATTCATCGTTTGTACCAACTCGGTATTTTCTCCGATGGCTGAAGGTCTCAAAGCAATGTCTCAGCATTCATGTTGTAAAAAATGGGATGCGTTGATATTAAAACACAACAAATTGCTTCTTTAACATCGTTTGTGTTTCTTCAGAAGTGGATGAGAGTGAGTTGGCCCCCAGCAGCAGTCAGGAGGTGGCGGGAGGAGAGGGCTTTGGGAAGCTTTTCCCCAGCGCTCAGACGTCCCAACAACAAGAGGATCACAGTGACGAGGAGCAGGATCTCATGTCGGATGTCATCTCCAGGAAGGAGCTGGAGAAGGGACGGCTGTCCAGAGATGGTAACACTCACCTATACTGAAAGTCTTGAAATTTCTTGAATGCTATAGAAGTCTGAATGTTTGCAAAGGAATGTTATTGGAATCTATGTTCACAAATGTCTTTTTTCTGCATGTGGAAGTAGCTTACTCAAACTCTTACATCTGCATGCCTGAATAAGTTTCCGGTCGCATACTCTAGGTCTGTTACTCAGAATAAGCATACTGAATAATGCTGATTTCAACCATATGGTGTTTACGTGACGTTTGAAAAACATCGAATCGCCTTACAGATTTTGCATTCACAATTTGAGTCTTAGGTAAGTGCTAAAATTAAGAGCCCAAAGCCAATATTTCTGTAGTTACTCAGCATTGTAGGTTCATACCTTACTAGACTGACCATATTAATTCCCAAAAAGCACAAGTATATGCTCTTTTAAACACCTATTACAGTATATGGTCTTGCTCACGGTGATGCATCAATGGAAGCAGCAACCACTGGTTTGTTAGAGACGTATTTGTTCTGGAAAAAAAGGACCCACTGAGGAAAGTCTGACTTAAGCGAAAGAAAATCCAGGGGGAAAGCAATGGATAAATCCCTCTGACAAAGGAGCTGGTGCTAAAAAGGAAAGTGGCCAAACCCAGAGACAATCAGCTTTACCTCTCCAAGATAAAACAAAAAAAAAAAAAAGCACATCAAGATGAGAGGCGCTGGAGAGATATTTCTCTTGGAATGGTTGGTGTAAGCTGTTCTCATTCTTTGTTGTGCCAGGATTACGGTGCGGAAATGTACTCTCAACCAGTCCAAATCATCCTTTAATATTCACACGCCCTTTAACATCAACACCATAACTGGTAACAAAGATTCCTGTTCTTCATGTTTGAAATGCTGCACCACCTGGTTACAGTTTTGAAAATGTTATGTTGAAAAAATCAAAAGCTACCAGCTTTGTTTTTCTCCCCGCCACGTACCAGCATATATGGCAGAAAGAAACCCCTGTTTTTCATTCCATAGCACGTTTAGTGAACTCGGTGAATAGTTTGCTTTCGCCAATTGGTTTGAAGTAACGTCTAAAACGCATCAGTTGCTCTGTGTTGATCAAACATTTAATCGTTGCTTTTATGTAGCTTTTAGTTCTGTGGGCCATTCTGGATGGCATTGAGTCAGAGCGACTGCTTTCTCCTTCATGTCTGTGTGGGTAGCCCTGTGATCTTTTGTACTTGTTTTGAAATGCATCTCGCCTTAATGTTATTTATCTGTCTCTCTTTTTCTTTAAAAAAAAAAAAAAACAGAGATAAAAAGGATGTCAGTGTTTAAAAATTATGAAGCTGGTGAGCCAACCTGCAGACTATACGTGAAGAATATTGCAAAGCAAGTGGAAGAGAAAGTAGGTACATTTATAGCAGGTGACCCATTTAATATCTTTGTTTACTGGAGCATTCATTTATTGCAAATTCATTGTAAGTAATCTGGCTTTAAATGACATTGTTAAATCTTGCCATAAGGTCAAACTCTAATAGATCACACACTTTTTTTACTGCTATCATGTATTTATATCCATTTATTGACATTTTCCCCTTTAATCAATCTTTTGTCTTTCAGGACCTAAAGTACATCTATGGGAGATACATCGACCCTTCGTCTGAAACTGAGCGAAACATGTATGTTTACAATCTCTTCACCGAGTTTAAGTTGTGAATTCATAATCTGCTGTTTTGCTGCACATTTACACGGCATTTGTTTCATTAATTTTTCACAAGAACAAACCAAGCAGCTGTGTTTCAAAACGGCAATGCAGATAGTCTTGATTTTATGTATTCATTGCCCTGAAGCCCATTGACGTGGTTTGCATGTCACTTCACCCCGTCTCACTTTCGAGGGCTATTTTTGACTCTACCAATTTGTCACTTTCTCTTGAGGGTTTTTAGTAATTCGTGCTGACTGTGCGTTATGTTATTAATAAGTATCTGACCTGAAGTACATATCATGAGGGACGAGTTATGTTTGTGCATCAGCAGTACTTGAATATTCCACCTGAGTCATCAGACTAAACTTATGTTGAATATCAGGTCAGACTGTGAACACAGATGTACTGTAGGTGATAAAGTTGATCTAGACCAAAGCATTTACAACCTTTGGTGAGTGAATGGGTAAACATGATATACAAGTTTTCATTCAATTAAACCACCTTGATTAACAACATTGCGTAATCTTCAATCCAACTAATCATGACAGCACCCCTTCTTGATCATATTCCTCTCTTTTGTTTAAGTTGCTGGTCAGTGAAATTGCTTATTCAGAGTGAAATCCTGCATCTTCTTAGGTCTCAATGACAAATACTTTCAAATACTATTCTCTGTGATTGTAGTCGCTGTTGTGCCACAGTGTGGTGTTGGTTTCTTGGAGCCACAAGCTGCAGGTCATAATTATGTACTTCCCTTGCTTTCCTTTCTCCCTCAGGTTTGACATTGTGTTAATGAAGGAGGGCCGCATGAAAGGCCAGGCCTTCGTGGGGCTTCCCAGTGAGCGGAGTGCCGAGAAAGCTCTGCGGGATACCAATGGCTACGTTCTCTATGACAAACCGCTCGTCGTTGTATCCTTTTATCCCCAATTTCAAGATACAACAGTAAACGGGTTGATACCAGTTTGCTTTGCCAGTACAGTATTGGTAATTGTCAGCTACTCAGAAAAAAAACATAAATTTGAGGAATGATCATTTCAAAACTAACACATTTGTCAAACCATTGGGGGCCACAGGGTTGAAAATGTGAATTTGAACTAAGTCTACAGGAATTTGTTTTTTTCACCTTGTGCTCCATAAAGAAAATGTGCCCCACAAATAACTATGGTAATCAAGAGAAAGAACATCAACTTTATAGCACACGGGATCAGATTTAACGGACCACATACATCACCAGGGCTTGATGTTAATGGAAGGGTCGGTTGAAAGGTAGGCAATGAATGTTGTCAAATAGATAAATAGTCGCATCCCATCACACATTTTGTTGGCTTTAGGCCCTTGATGGCTTCAGAAGGATGATGACTAATTTCTGGCAACTCGGAGCCACCAGCTGCTGTTCCTTTCAACACCGAGAATCGCACATCAACATCTGAGTTTGTCTTCATGATGATATTGATATTGATTTTGACTTGATTTATTCTTTTAATGTTCATCCCATGACCAATTAGTTTAACAACAGCACAGCAGTCAGTCTGTGGTGTGATTTACTTGTCTGGCACGCAGCTGTGTTACAAGTAAGAAGGAAGGCAACAGTGCAAGAGCCAAGACTCCAGAAGTCTGCACCACTGAGAAACAATTTTTCCCCATGAAATAATACACATTTTTATTGAAATGACAAAATCAAAGTTTCTCAGTGTGCAGTATGCCCACTGTTTGCTTTCATCACAGCATGCCCCTTTGTCTGACTGATTCTACCGGGAATTTGAGATTGCAAGTTGTCCAGAGGAGTGATTTGTGGTGTCACAGAATGTTTCTCCTTTTCAAACGTTTTGGGAGATTTTCAGTAGGGTTAAGATTGGCTTTTTAAAAAAATGTTGTTTTTTTTAACTTCAAATAGGACTGATCAAGCATACAGGTAGCTGTAATTAGCAACTGCAAAGCAAACACAACCTTCATTTTGATTTTCTGCCGTCATTGTCACCTTTATCACCAACATTTGGTCAACCTCAGTGTTTGCTGATATGTGTTGTGCCAGGCTAAAAGGTTGTGATTGCCGAAAGACTGCTAATCAAGAGTATTTTCATATTTTGTTTACTTAAAGAAACTCTTATATAATTTTGAAATATACTACTGCAGTTGTGGCTGTAAATTATTTTTGGAGAGGACTCAAATTCTTCTGTTGGGTTTTTTTCACGGCCAGAGGATAGGACAGCCGCACTCAGTTTCCTGATAATGATTTTTGTGTTTTCAGTAGCAGAGACTGCAGTATGATACTTGTGCCAGTGAGTCATCAAACAGCCTCTTACAAAAAGCAGGGATCTAATCTCTAATAGTCTAAATTGCCTATATAACAGAACTAAAGTACCAGAAGTCAGTTTTCAAACATGTAGACCCTCTCCCGTTCATTTAACCTCTCACTGGCAAACATTTTATTTTACTCTTTGAATGACAGTAATGGCCACTCAGTAATTGAACCTCCCATCTTAGACATGGAGTATGTATGGGAAAGCAATAGAGACCCAAACTCTCATAAGGTCAATTTTTGGCCAATTTTCTTCTGGCATTTATGAGCAAATAGCTGCAACCTTTTTCTGAACTGAAATTCATGACAGGCAGGGTGAGCTACAAGGAGGAGGGCTCACATAGCTCACAGCTGCAGCATGCAACTCTGAGAGTAAAATAATAGTAAACGAGGTAAGGTATACTTGATCAGTCTGTGACTTTGCACTTAAAGCTGAAATTGGCTTTTTATTAATGTCGCCGTTATGACGTATGCCATTTTCCCGTGTCTGTAGCCAGTGGCACACTTGGTCGTAGCTGTCGAGGCGAAGCTTGTGCCTTACTCACTTTAGAAGTAAACATGAGTCACACCTGTAGTGCGGTCTATAAGTAAACGTATACAGTGTTTCTCATGTTAAAAATGCAGACATAAGATGGAGAGGAAAGTTGAGGTGAAGGGTTATCGTGATTAGTTTTCCAGTATTCATATTTCAACTTCCCTTACTTGAAAGACTTTGAATGAAACTGAGTGATTTTCATCTCTTGATCAAAATGTTTGCTTAACTTTGAGCTCTCAGCAATTTGCCAGATCAGCCAGACCCAAACAAGATAACACAGACGCAAAGAAAGGACCAAGGCAACGCTGAACACATCAGGTGAGCGAGATTCATTTGGATACCTGCCAAAAGACGATAATGAAAAGATTAGTGGTCCTCATTAACAACGCATTGTAGCTGTACATGCAGAACAGGCCTCGTTATCATTGTAATGGTGTTTTCTTTTTACACTTTATTTATTCAAGATGCCAAGCCTTGATATTGTGGCCCAGCAGAACCATTTGTATCCTTATTCTGCCATATCCTTTGGAAAAACAAAACATATTTTTTGGGCAGTTCATTATAGGAGAAGGCTCTATTGGAACCTAAAGCATCTGAAGCTGTATTGTCCCCCTACATTTAAAAGGATTTTTTTTTTAATTTCTTGGTTGGTTGGTGGTTTGTTGTGTTTTAGGAAATGTTTGGTTGTGTAAACCTTGAAAGTTTTGGAGTCTTTACAGCATTCTCTACTTTGTTTGACTGAATTTCAGGTGACGGTCGTCGGATGTCTTCTTCTCTCTCTCTCTCTTTTTTTAAATAAATGTGTTTTATTAAAACACGTGTTTCCTTGTTTCTTTCTATCATTTTGTCGGTGCACTTCAGTCAAACTGAATCATGACTGATTATCCTTTGTCCCATACTCAAAGTACAGACAGCCAGGTAAACACAGAGTGAGGGAGGTATATGAGATCTAGATTGGCTCAGCAGCAGATGGTAGGCTGTCAACACTGTGGAAACACCACAGTCCTGAAGAGACAGCAAACAAACCAAACAGACTGCAGACTGTGGGAAATTGCTGGGACTGGGTTAGCTTACCTTTACAATCCCTGGCTGGCCCCATCTGTGTGATTATGAAGAGTAAACCTCGAAGGGTGAACTCCCAACACCTAAAGATTTGGAAATGTCCCCTTTAGGTGGAAACAATACTGGGTATGTTCTTTGGAGCATGTCAATCATACATAATTACGTTTTTGGGTCTCTGATCTTTAAGACACAATTTTAAAACATCACATTTCTGTTGTGATTCAGATTTCCAAATATGTTAAGACTTAAAACACAAACTGATGGTAGTTTGGTGACACGATGGGCATGGAGGATCTCACTACTACACCTGCTGAACCAACTTCCACAGATGCGTCATGTCGACTCAAATGTATTCATCACAGCCAGTGCACATATATTGTAACAGTACAACACAGAAATAAGAATCAGCATTTTACTTATAGTTTCTACTACAATGATATATTTGTAGGTTTTATGATATGGGATTGTGCCCACAAATCAGCATGTTAAGTGGAACATATCTCCATGTTCTTGTCTTTATGTAGGGTTCTATTTTTGAAACCATTGTATGGCTTTAATGTGCTAAACAGACACTGATGCGCGTGTACACTTCCTATCTGCAGCACTGCTGTGCACACTGAGGGAAAACGGGCTGCTCCCCGGTTCCGCACATGTCGCAATGCGAAAGAGGGAAAGACTGAGTGATGCAAAACAACAAATACAGAACCTAACTTCCTGTGGTGTTCTGACTGTTTGCGGGCAACCACGAACCCACATTGTGATGTCAATCTGGTACCAAAAATCACACACTCTTGTATCTATCTCAACCAAAACCGTCTAAAAACGGCGTTACATGTTGACATAACAGTTCAGGATGGTTTAGCTCACAGGATATATAACTGTAGACACGAAGGGTTTATAACTTTGACATTTCAGTCTTTTCAGTTCAATCAACACTTACAAAATCAAAATATTCTCCCTGCTATATTACTTTCCAAAAAGCAAACTGACTTTCAGGGTTTTAGTTTTAATCCTGCTATGAAAATGTGAAGGAAAATGTCACCCAGAATGATGTCATTTCACCATGTCATGCCACCCAGTTTGTGCCTGTTGAGGAATCATTTTCATTGGGAAATTAACAGCATGTTTAATGAAAAGTTGTTTTGTAATATCCCAGGTATGAATATTTCCAGGTGAATCAGTTCAAGCCCAGCCACCAACTATTTAGACTTCTCATGAATATTCCTCCATAATGCAGATCTTTAAGATCAAAGCCCATCATATTACTGATAATGAATTAAAAATGTGTTATTATTTGTGATCAGTGTGTTAATTCTCATTTACATGCAGACAGTTTGCATAGCACAGACCTATTTCCTCATATTTAGCCTATGGGAGAGTTTAATGATAGTAGAGCTGATTCACTCTTGGTGTAATCTGCTGATTGCAACCAAAGAACTTATTATGATATAATAACATCCGAACATCTTAATATTACAAAATGATTACTTTTAGTTACTTTTGGGTACTTCAGATATAAAATATGTAAGACCACAGTTGTAATTCATTAAGCCTCAACCTTCAGCCTCTCTCAGGATCCAAGCAGACACAGTTATCAATCTCATGTGCACGTCTGGTTCAACCTGCAGCTCATACGTCAACGCCACTGCAAGGGAGGAGTTCCCATCTGTGCCCTACTCTACCCGCCACCTCAACGATGACAAATGTGCCACCCGCAGTGGAAATATTGAGAGTTACCAGGACATTTATCAGGTAACATTTGAGCAATATGAAAGATAACCTTTTGTAAGTGGACGCAGATAAAGATGTATGTTCTGCCCTCTGTCTCGGGCTCTGTCTCTCTTTAATAGCTACCCAGAAGTAATAACATGATAATATGTTTCTTATTTTGGATGAAACCAGGTGTGTATTTGGTCTGCAGGCAAGAGCCAAAGGGTTGCTGGGTACATGATCACGCATTGATATTGGCTCTCAGGTGGATGCCTGTGAGCGCATGTGGCTGTAGATGCTCATCATTGATACTGACGGCTTTATACTGTACATGGTTTTTCAATTTGGATGAAGAATTAGCCTACATTATAAACAATCTTTCACTAAAATGGCCTGCTGTGGAGGCCATATGCAACCTATTTGTCTTATTTTAATTTGTCTAATACAGCTTTAAACAATCAAAAGTGCGTTCAATTATTAAAGAGGAAATATATGTCTGCATCCATGAGGGGTGCTTGGAATGCAAAATCAATTTCTTGGTATTTTTCTGGGATTTTGCAAGCTGCACTTAATTGTGGATGTAGACATATTTTCCCCTTTAATAACAGTCCGTTCCCTTTACAAGAGCATCTATGGGTGTAGCAGAAGCACTCCTGCAACTATTTTCTTCTTTATATGCAGGCAATCTTTATTTTGTCATAGATTGTACTTGAGTCCCTGATGCAGGAAAACAACGTGAGTGGTGGCGCTGACCGCAGATCCACGGGTCAGCTACTGTTAAGTGCTGAATTTGTAGAGAAGAGCTCATCTTAAATGTGAGAGTAATTTACTAAATTTAAGTGGAAACCCATTTTAATTAATAGTGTTGTACAGGGAGATCACAACTGTAAACATCACTGGTAATCCCACAAAGCTTTAACATTAATTTGTTGCTTAACATGCTGTAACCCTAAGCTAAATCATTGTTAGATGACATATGGCAAAAGGCAAAGGCTCAATATGGTGTAATTTATCGCATATCTATTACAAATGTAGTAATTTCCTTCAGAAATTTGGATCGGCAAGAACATTTCAAGTTTTCTGTGCTTGATGTCTGTGCCAACACCCCATATAAGCAATTGATGGATAAACATTCATTAATTGCTTGTATGGGGTGCCGAGGATTTTACGTGATATTAAATCAATTTGTATTTCACTGAAAAGGGCAATAAAGTGCTAACTGAAATTGGGCATCACACCTTGTCTGTTATAATAAGCTCTGTGACTTTAGTTTTTAATCATTTTATCATCACTGAAACATCAAGCAGACACTGACCTATTACGTGGATTAGATGCCGTTTATTCCTGCCAAATAGATGCCCTGTGTTTATTACTCTACTGTACTTATTGCCATATTGGCATTTTCCGTTCCAGGACCTGAGCAGCAAGCCAATAAATGGTTCCATTGCAGAGTTCAAGTGTGGAGCGAAACTGAGCGCTGTCATTCCCAAATTAAATGGACAGATGCAGTCTGACATCGGGTAAGAGGACAGTTAACTGAATTATGGGTTGTCGTTTTGTTTCTGCCCTCACGGTAGAAAGGATATTATGTTGTCATGGTGTTGCCTGCTGCTTCTGTACGTTGACCCATTCTTATGAACACCACCCACACACAGATTAAAGATGCTCTTCAATGTGATTGTGCTTACAGCTACTTGTATTAGTACTTGAACACACTTTGTGAGGAATCTTTCATTTTTTCTGCTCTCTCCTGACATTAGATGATGTGGGCAAACTTATGCTTATGTAATTCATAGATACTAACGAGGTCAGTGGAAGTTAATGCATTTAATGTGCATCTTATGTACTGTATTTGCATGTACTTCTAATTGCACAAAATTGATTTCAACCAATCAAACAGTTAGCAGTGCAGCTGAAAAGGGATACAGCTTAAGTCCTCAAATTGTCCTTGACACAAATCATCCCAGACTTTTTGTTTCTTCCATTCTGGGATCACTTCACTTGCTTTTTGACACAAATCTGAGCCAGGGTCTTTTTCTGCTTTCACAATATATCTTGTGCCACATTAATTTTGGGCCCGATATTTATTGATAAAATCACTTTACAACAATCTACACTGGTCTCTGTGTTTTGGAGATGACCCTGCAGACAGGCTGTCTAAGAGGAACCAACTGAGATTAATTTGCATGACTAGTCACGCCATCATTGCCATCCATTAGGATGTGCTGCCATTCCTCATCATTTTAATATGCGTAAATGAAATCTGACTTGAGTATATTCCTTTTACACATTACAAGTTGGATATGATTTTGCAGTGTATTTGTAGTTCCAGTGTGTATGAAATCCTATATTGCATAATGATCGAATGTTAAACAGCAACTTATATTTTCATATTTCCTAGATCACATTCAGATTATTTTCAAATACAGCTTGATAAACAGATGTAATGGCTTAAATCATCAGGTCAGTCTGCATTCTAATGAATAAACTTCTAATGTTAGCAGTACTAAGGCCTCAAGATTGAATGATTTCACTGCAGCCAGTACTTACTGACAAATATTCAGATTATGCAGAAACAAACAAAGCCGCAGGTATAGATAATGTTTCACACTGTACATTGTCGGATGAGAAGTAATCAAAGTGCATTTTCTTGAAATCCTTTCAATTCCCTTGACCTGCTTGGCCTTACAGGCAAATGCAAACATTCATAAATAGAGAGCCATTCTACATGTTCACCTTTACATGATGAAGCACTTACAGGAGATACTGAAGCAGTTTACCACAGACTGCTAATGGCTGCAGTCACAGAGGTCACTGAAAGGATGGATGTTGTGTACATTAAGTACACTGCATGCCATGACGGTGTCAGTCACCAATCACCTTTTTCTAGGCAATATTTTAGACTGACACGTTTGATTTTTAGGTGACTAAAACATCATTTCTAAGCCTAAACCTGCAGCTGTTCTGGTTTTCTGAGCCATTTAGAGTTGTTTTCTGCAGTTCACTGAGTTTATGCCTCAAGGAGATTGAATTAAATCTATGCAGACAAAGAGGCTGTCTGTCAGGACAAATAAGACCGGCATATACATTCTGAAACAATCACTGCGCACCTTTAGCTGACCCTTGTATGAACTGAATTTTCTTCCTTCCTAACCAACTTAACTGTTAGCTTTTCCCTGACTTTGAAACAGGGTGGGAAGACATTGCTTAGTCAACTCAACAGTATTTACAGTATGTGGTCGTCAAGTACTTTGCAAGAGCAGCTGTGTCAATTCTAAGGTATGCTTATTCATTATGAAGACAGTGATGGCTTAACCATACATATTTTATGCGTTTAGACCTTGCAAGTTTCATGAAGTTGTCCAAATGAGTGACATTTAAAACTCAAGCGAAGTAATGCACTTTAATAATTAATTGATAATATCTTCGATTAAGAATTACAACCAAGGTCATCACTTTTACTCAAGTCAGGAGGTTTATTATTTATGTTGGCTGGATATGTTGCTTGTTTGTGCTAGAGGAGCCTTGTGGATTGACACTATATGCTCCATACTGAGATAGAAAAATAATCCAGCTATGCCCCTGAAGCACTAAAGACAAAACTCTCCTCACCTCTTAATACAGTGCATACCTGTATGTCCTGAGCATGAGATCTTAGTGTTTTATTGCATATCCTTGTAAAAACCTGTATCGATATGTAAAGGTACACCCCGGATTGCCATAAAGTTCTCATCCCCAATGTGACTTGCTGATATTATACCCCCCGTCTCATTGCTCGGCCCCACGCTTGTCCGAGTCGCCAGCTAAATCTCTGCCTCATCTTATCCGCCGTAACCTTGTTTATTCCCAACAGTGGCATTAGCAAAGCTGTAAAAGTATTTATGGGGGTACAAATGCGGGACAGCCAATCTAAGGCAAATCTATAAATCCTGGCTGTTGATTTCTCAGGGCCAGGAGGTGCAGGCCGGTGATCAGTAGAGGTAGAAAGTATTCCCCAGGTGACTCTATGTGACTAACGCACGGAGGCCGAGCAGCATGCCAAACAGTACCATGGCGACACTGTTGTGTTTTTAATATGGCCAAGCTGGCCTTCGCCTCTAAAGTGAGATGCTGCCAGGCTATCCATCTACCCGGAGCTGGTATCATTAGCTAACACCCACCAGGGAGCTGACTCAGCTCTAAGTGAGTGTGCGTTTGTGTGTTTATGTGTGTTTAGCACTTTTTTTTATTTTTTTTAAACACTCTATCCTTGGCTTGTTTTTTGTGAATGGGACTTACGGGGTAGGAGTTATGATTATGAATGAAGCACCAAAAAGACTCTTAATTTGCTAAGAGCTAGCGACTACAGGAGAATTACAAGAGCAAGCTAACTGTAGCTAATGCTAACGTAGAGTGCTCTACGTGTAAATATGCGATATATATAAAGGATTAGAAAACATTTATGATTTGTAATCATAAGCCTAACCCTAAAAATATATGAACTTTTCCTATTCATAGGTTTCCTTCACTTTTTGGGATAGTTCTTCCATGTTCTTCTGTATTGGCTACAGACTTCTAGACTGCCTGCTTACTTGTTTGACAACAGGTGGGAAATAAAATAACGGATCCAGCTACCTTGCAAAGTTAGCTCAGTAGCGAACTAAAGACAACCAACACAAACAAACTTAATGGTTGCTCTATGAATAGCGTTTTAACTAATGTTAACCAAATTATATGCATGAATAAAGTTGCTTTTTTAAATTTTACATATGCTACGTTTGAGTTGTGTTGGAAATTGGGAAATACCAAATTTTCAACTTGGAAATTGCAATTGAACAGCCAACAAAGTCATATTTACAAGTTGGAAACTTTTCATTCTTGATGCTACACAAGTTTACCACTTGTGACCTATGTATAATGCACGATTTTAACCTTTTGGGCTCAAACGAAATGGCACGGTCCAGATCTGACATATCTGTTCTGGTCCTTGCAGAACAGACTGAGTGCCTGAAACAATTCTATGTATTTCTTTACATAATAGAACAAAAGCAGTATCACGATCTTTTGCACCTCCACGTTTATGTCTCTGTGTTTTGGTCATTTTATCTGAGAAGCACTGGAATGCACTGTTTGTAGCGCTTTACACTGTGGTGGATATAATCACCTTTTGACGAGCACTTAAACGAAGTACTCGAAACTGTCGACTCATTCATCCACTGGAGATAAACAATTGTCGTTCAAATTCTCTTTGCGCAACAAGTAAGTTGAAGACCACTCCCTGGCAAACTTAGCTGAACTTTGCTCTTCTTGTAACCTTGTGCTCTTCTCAGTATCGCGCGGAGGGAAGAACTTCCATCAGCCTCCACCCCTAATAAGATTTACAGAGAGTACAGCAGCGAGAGCGGGGTGATATATCTAGGGAGCTCTACCCTCAATATTGGCAAGGAAATCAATGTGGTGAGTAAACCTACCTGCACAGTTTGCAATCAGCAGCGAGGCCAAAAGTAATCATTGAATTGAAATAATCCTTAAAGGTTTCCTCTCTGTAGCCAAGTTAATAACAAAGGAGTCATCCAACCCTACGCCTTGAATTAGATATTAATCCTTGCATCAAGAATGATTACCAGGAAGGTTCACAAAAAAGTGACCTTGCAGAGCAAGACTATCTGATTGTCCATTTCAACATTCAACATTCGCTGCAGTTCTGATGTGTACTCAGTGACACAATTTGCAATGGGACAATGTAGTTTCTCACTGTTTAATTCTTTGCGCTACACTGCCAGAGAACTTCATCATCAACAATTTCTGAGTTGTTTACATTAATTCCGTCTAGATATCCAGTTATTCCCCATGGCAGCTCTCTTGTAATTCTGCTCCATTGTCACGATTTTGATAGACAGTCATCCCACACACACTAATTAGCTGTGACTATTAGCTGTGTGCAGGTAGGGGAATTTCTTTCTAACGCTTCTTAATGGGAGTCAGGTTGTTTGTTAATACTAATAGGGCAGATTGAAAGGCCTTCCATGCACACACTCCCACGGAGCTTTCACATAAATCTCGTTTTATTATTTAGGAGCCACCAAGCAAAGCTAGACGCTCTGTGGGGAGGACTAGTTGCACATTTTACTTCAGGGATGCGGTGAGATGACTACTATTGTTCTTAAGCCCATCTCAGCCCAGGAAGACACAGCACACTCTCCAGCAAACTGTCTGCCAGTCAGCTGTCAGCAAACACAGTCAAATCTTTGTCAAATCCTCAGTCATTTGAGTTTACGAGAAGTCAAGTGGAGTCGTGCTAGACCTGACCATTCATACTTCCTTACCTGCTGATATTTACCAATTGTTCATATTTATGTGGACTAAACAGATCAGTGACTTAGGCCAGAGTGAAGTGAAAAATGAGCTGTAAGTATTTGGAAGGAACACATCGTGGATGAATGTGGATGTAGTTTGATGTAGTTTTACTGTTGTACGAGGCTTTCGAATACATTTTTTAGAAATGTTTTGATTTTTTTCTTCTCCGACATAAAGATTAAGTAAAGGATAATCCAACAACGGCATAGCGAAGTGTGAGTGGATTATCCTGCTTATACCACAGTGACAGTGTGTGCGTTTCCTTTTGTTGAATCTTTTTGCACAAAAGGTTTTGTGCATGTATAACAAAATTACATTGAATTCCACTTCTTTCTTCTTTTTTTTTAGACAGTACAGCAAATCTGTTTGTATCTGTGCCAGTGACCCCTCACCTTGGCCTCAGGTCTGTAAAACAGCAGTAGCGATCATGAAGAGACTGGCAGGAGATCTGTCAGGGCTACCACTGAACTAGCAGCACATCAGACAGACTGCCGCTTCTTACCCCCTGTCCAGAGTGTTTGATAATATATGCATGTGTGTACGTAGACGCCGCTGTGCAACGCTGTAGGTGCACGGCGAGGCTCCCTACGTGGTGCTCTCTGCAGTAGGTCCCAGTGTGATGTACAATAATGACCTGTCAGAATTGCTGGCCTCTGAAAACAGAGATAATCCACAGAGGCTATCTGGCTAAACGAATTCAAACAGGCTTCCACCCCCTGAGATCCCAGAAAAGCGTAATCTATTCCGCTATTCTCATATCAAAAGTGACAGGGATAAAAAGCAGACGAAAATAGCATCTACTCATCTCGAGGAAATTATTCTGTTGTAGATATTAATATTGATTAGTACAATCATAAAATCATTCATTATAACAAAGCTACGTTCATATAGTATGCTTAGTTAATTCTATAATCCCTTTTCTTATCTTAGCTTCGAAGTCAACATTTTGAATGAATTTCTTTTACCTTGCAGCAGAATTTATGTGCGTTATTAACTTGAGCAGCCTGACTTCAGTGGATCACGATTCAGTGATCACGAACAAGTGTTAAAAGCCAGATGAAATTGTTTGTATTAAACACTTCGCTCGCTCACAAATCACTAACAGATGAGATTTTCAAGCTATGTAAAGTCACTGTGAAATTAGCGTGATACTCTTTATGTAGTTAGTCAGCTGTTGAGAAATTGGAGAGTTGAAAATTGTGTGACAGGTCAGTTATCTCGTAGATATGCATGCAGACGTAGTGGATGCAGTGCAGCTGTTGCATCAAGCTGAAATTGTTACAGATTAATACCCCACTAGTGATGCGAACAGTCACAGAACAAAGTATGCCTTTAGTGGAGAGAGGGGTTTTGGTGACTAAAATAAGGATTCAATAATAATTAATTTGCAACAAGACCTTATTTGGCATTGTGATGACTGATTGTAAAGTGCATCCCTTCACTGTAAAGATTCACTTCGCTAGAGCTGAAATACATGCTTGAGGGTGAAAGCAAGTTCCAGTTGTTAAACCCACAGCACAGTTCTGTAGCTACCACACCGCAGTGGGACCAGCCTGAGCGATTTCTGATTATATTGCCTGAAACTTGCATATGATGAGCTATTAGTTGTGTTATTTTGTGTTGCAGTTGACTAATGCTAAAATCATGTCCTTTCAGATGTTTAGTAAAGAAATACCAAAATGGAAAAACCCATTCACTCCGACCCTAATTGCATCAAATTGGAATTACAATGATGATATATAGGATTTTCCAGGCTTCATATCTTCGGATTGTGTTATGCAAATGTACAAATTAATATAAAGTGATTTTCAAACAAACACAAGAGCCCCCCTTGGATAACTTCTTTAAAGGAGCTTACTCCGTCCCTGCAGTGTGCAGCAGAGAGCAGCAGTATGCCTACTGGCCAAACAGAATAACACACAGTTGTACATTTAAAGGCCCTGCACATCTATGGAACAACAACTTATAATATATTGCCTGATTAGTGCTTCCCAGGACTATGTGGTTGTACATATCCTGCATTTGCTGTTGAAATATCATGCAATGGGTTGCATACACGTGCAGCCAAAAGAGGTCGTAATTACCAGTGGAATATTTGGGTTTTTCCAGCAGCAAGTGAAGGCAGGGTAAGAACCAACGTCACCCTGGGCAGAGGTTTAATTAGCCTGAATAACTGCAAATGTGTGGGTGAACAGGGCATTTTAGTGATTTTCGCCATGGAAAAGATTTGGGAAAATGGCTCTGGCTGGAAATCACCTCAATGATCCTTTAACACTGAAACCCAAAACGCTCAGTAAATTATCACTCTGCGAAGAGCAGGCTGGATTTAGCCATTTCTCATCTTCACCTCACAACACATATGTAGGACCATGGAATCAAAGGTGTTTTTTGTTCAAATATGCTGTACTAATATGAGGTATTTAGAACTCACATACAATATATGATCTTATCAATCATTACCTTCAAAGGAAGTTGTATAATGCAGCTTTTTAAAGTCCAGAAACATCGAAGAAGCCCATACTAAATCTCTTATGAGGTGACATTTGTCTTCAAAACGGACCTGCCAGCTGTGTCAAAGTTGCTTCCCTGTCAGATGTAAGTGACGTTAAATGTGAACCCGCAGTCAAAATTACTTTCATGGAATCTTCACCCCATAATAGTCCCATTCAGTCAAATCAACTTGTCTGTGCCTCCATTTAGGTTTGGATTGTGAGTGAACCAAAACTGTCAGCATTCAATTAGGCAAAGATTTTGATCTCCCCCTGGCACGGCTTGTCAGGCTGAATAATAAAGCCGTCACCCGAAGGTGAAAACTGTCCACTACGTGGATTGAGACCCATTTTCTGGAGGATTGACAAGGGTTGATGCAACAGGCTAAACCGAGTTAAGGCACTTCTCACGAACACACACACTCCCTCTCTCCTCCCCGCTCATCCTCTTTATATCCCCAGAGAGGGTATTTTTCATGCTTCCAAACCAC